>JAWPHD010009173.1:0-106859 GCA_037043455.1 Cyrtodaria siliqua
GTGAAAACGTTTTATTGTCAACTAATTTGCATATGCGCAGACGACACGCGTACTGACAACGTCAATCTATTTTTTTTTATCATACCACCTGTTGTACGGTAATGAATAAACAATTAACGTAATTCATTAGTTTATACCGCAAACATCTAATAGGAATAGCGACACTCCTAAAATAAAACAAATATATATACGTAAAAAGGTATGTCGCGATGATAAACGTAACACTCTCGTCTGCATGCAGTTGTGCACTTCCTTATATTGACGTGCGTTTAATGACGTCTGTAAAATGTCGTGCAACCATAGGCGGACTGGATTCTAATTATAAACTCTCCTTTAATATGACTCTCCATTTTAAGCATAGGTTAATTATAAATAAATACTGAAAAGTGGATCCTTTGAAAGTAACAAACACAAACAAAAGATAAAAGTAGCAGACTCGGTTTTATCAGGGAGTAAGTCTTGGTTTTATTGAGTCTGTTCACGAGAGGTAATGTAGTTGCAACACCTCTCACGCCGCCTAGCACCGACTTAAGCGTTATTCTACTTTAAAGCCACACATATTGGGCTTGATGAGTAAGTAATAACACTACTGATTTGTATTGGGGGCAACTTTTTACGACCACCACAGATACTAATTATATACTGAAATTCAAAAGTGGATCCTTTAAAAGCAAAAGATAAAAGTAGCAGACTCGGTTACTCTCCTTCTTCCATCTTAAGCTTAGATTAATTTTAAACTCTCCCTAAATTCCATTTCTAGGGCATATATGACGGTCTGCCTCTATCACAAAAAATCGCCGTCAAATATGGTCTAGAACGAGCTGAAATGACGTAAAACACCATTCATTCAAGCAAACAAACAAACAAAGGTTTAAGTAGACGGATATACATGTTCACTTTCAAAAACATTTCCGTCACCATTGATTGATCTCTTGCCTTTAATAATTACTGCAAAACTATTTTACCTGCAGCAGTAAGTAGCAATATATATAGTTATCCATTTATGCACAACATGTATGCACACACACAGTGAAAGGTATTTCCTCAGACGTTCATTAAAGGGGCAGTCACACACGACAATCTTTAAAATTCTCAGTGTCGCGTTAGTTTTTCTACTTAACTCTACACACGCACCACACCACACCCTCCTTTATTAAATTGTATGCAAGCAGGTTTAATTGATACCAAACAAATCAATGTACTGCTTTATAAAGTCCTTCAGATGAGTGTTAGTGCAGAACAAACTACGTATACCTAGAAACACGTTTTTGTTTTTATTATTTAACTACTGTACTGTACAAAATGGCGTTACACCGCGAGTTCGTAACAATGCTTCATTGTGTCCCTTTAGTCGTCTAGACAAATAAAGATGTTCATTTTCCGGTTTTGTAATAATAAAATGTACACTTGTTACTGTTCTTACTGGAAATCTTTCTATGTCATACAAAAACAGTTGACAGGTATTCATATTGATACGTTATGAAGAGGAGTCGAAGTGATATGGTACTTTCTTTGCCAGACAGTCATATCATACTGCAGTGATAAATCTAAATCTACCCACAATATGACAAACATGCAGATACCGAGGTAAACGTCTGTGGGTGGGTAGGGGTTGGACATTATATATATATATATATTATTTTTTTTTAAAGTTAATTTCATCATATTTTTTGATATTGTATAGTCTCTTGTAATTCTAAAAAGAATGGCACTGTTGTATTTTATGAATTGTTGTATTGTAGATAATAGTGTACTGTGATGAGACTTAAATAAACGATTAAACTATAATCTGCAAGTGTTTCATCAGAATGACAGTTTCCATACATTTACGAGTGTCACACATAAAACAACTATAGTTTTCACACTGAAATATGTAGATAATTACTCCAGATGTTTGAACCCATAAGTAGTTTGAACCTACATTAGTGATATATTCGTAGAGATTGCCATCAAGCAATTAGTAATTATATTTCTCGGTGTGTGCAGTGGATACGGTAGTTTTCCATCTAGTGTATCATGTACTCTCCTGTATCATAACACGTGCAGTCTTACTCCTCTGTATACTAATAACAAGTGCACTCCATGCATCATAACACGTGCAGTCTTATACTCCCATGTACAGTCCTACTCCACTGTATCATAACGCGTGCATTCTTACTACCCTGTATCATAACACGTGCAGTGTTATACTTCTGTATCACAACATGTGCAGTACAGTATTACTCCCTGCATCATAACACGTGCAGTCATACTCTCCTGCACCATAACACGTGCAGTCTTACTCTCCTACACCATAACACGTGCAGAATTACTTTTTAACTTGGCATCTATTCCGTATAGCATCTCATAACGCATACACGTCTAAACAGTAAATAATTGCATTTCACCAGGTTTTATCATCTACAGACATGTTATATCACTTTGTTTTTATTAATTACAGACCTTATTTCATTTACATATGTATTTAAATTAGTATATTCTGTTATTTACTATTACGCCATGCTTTTTCTATTTACCTTTGTTACTCATAGTAAAAGCGTAAAACGCAATAAATTCTGATTGGCTTACGGTTATTTACAAGTATGATGTCATACAGGTAAACTGGAGGTCGAATTTACTACGACCTGATTTATGAATGAACTCGTAGTAAGGATGTCCATTTAAGGAAGGTTGAAAAACATGCGTCATAACCTATGTAAAGTAGTACCTATATTCGACAAAACCCACAATGGTGTAGATATTATTTATTACACGAATTTGCTTTCGAATGTTTTGAAATATTAGTACGTTTATTGGTTTAATTAAATGACGCACATTATTACAAACTTAATAATTAGGTATGGGACGCTTTTCCAAGACTTTTTTTAACAGAACAGAAGAAACAACTACTGTAGCCAAATCTCGCAAAATCTGTATCAAAATCAATAATTTAGCTGTTCTTTACAGTTTCTTTTAATAATATCAACGAGCGAGATGCCTTGTTTTTGATAAAGTTCTAATTTGAATATTTGCTTTACAAAGACATAATCCAAAAGGATCGATCCACCACAAACAAGGGAACAAAGGATTTAGTTTGGGTTTCTTGGCTTTTTATTGCAAAACCGCTGACTTCAAATTCTAACCTTACCAATAAAACAAACCACCGACAAAGGCGGAATGACAGAACCGTTGCTTGCAAATTTTCCTACTTGGATGAAAAGCAAAATATCAGTTTCCGCGTTACATTGTTCAAATGGCCACGGCTCAATTTGCTAAAAAATCACATCGGTTATTTTTAATTTGTTATGGATTTATGGCGAATTTGTTATGGCGCCACGTGCATAGCATGCTTATTATCGTGTCAAATCTCTCAAAATGTTCGATTGGGCACTCGTATTAGACTTCACAAAAAATCGAATCATGAAACATGCCTTGTCATTAATTTATTAGAATCAGATCTTAAGACGTTATGTGGCTAGAACTGTTAAGCTTTATTTCCCATCAATTGTGACTAGACAAACAAAGAGAGAGAGAGAGAGAGAGAGAGAGAGAGAGAGAGAGCGAGAGAGAGAGAGAGAGAGTGGGTGGGGGTGGGGGTGGGGGCGAGGAGAGATCATAGTTTTATGATTTTTATTTATATAATAATCGACATAGTTCATCCATTTTATATTCTACGCGACTGCAATTTCAGTGAAAAAACCCCCAGAAAATCTTAGAGAGGAACTTGTTTAGTTGGAACATCTTCAATTGGCCTTGCCAGTTTATTCTTTATGAATCTTATTTTGAACCTCGATATTATTCTTTATGATTCTTATTTTGAACCTCGATATTAGCGACGTTCAAAATGTGTTATTCTTTATGAATCTTATTTTGAACCTCGATATTAGCGACGTTCAAAATGTGTTATTTTTTATGAATCTTATTTTGAACCTCGATATTAGAGACGTTCAAAATGTGTTATTCTTTATGAATCTTATTTTGAACCTCGATATTAGAGACATTCAAAATGTATTCGACGGTTCCATTTAACTGCTTAATTATACCACCAGTCTGCAGAATGCATGTTTCCACCAGCGTACAGAACGCATGCTTTTAGGGAATAATTGCACGAATGTTCGCCTCGCACGCACGCTTTTACCTGATTGATATGGACCTTGGATTTCTGCAGACGCCGTCTTCTTGAGTCACAAAACGGAATATTGCATGTTAGAGGAAGGTCACAGTTAATGTGGTAAACCAAAGGCAATGCAGTCCATACGATCCTAATGAGACTTATGAATAATACAGATATGTTAACATTGATGAATTCCTTTTGTATTTTTAAATTTTATGTGTACCAATATGGAGAAAAATGTCATCCAAATAAAAAGCGAAATAATTTATGTTGTATCCAGGTGCGAATGTATCCAGGTGCAAATGGGTTTTTCCAACGAATGTAACGTTACACATAGCATAGGGTAGAGAGAAAGGAGATATCGTGGCTGCTTATGACTAAAATATGAAATATGAATAAAGGTCAACCCCCTTATATGTAGGTCGGTGACCTATATATATATATATATTTATATATATATTACAGATATATCCTTGTAACCTTGAGACATACATTTGAAAAACACAGCAATGTCAAGGTCGCGTTAAAACCTTCACGACATAATTACACTCTTCTGGAAAAGTATAAGATCTACTACATAGATCGGAGACACATACACTTAAATTATATGCATTACCACGTTATTTAGCCTCAGTATCATAATATTCAGGAAACGTATTGTCGACCAGCATCTTTCATTAGTTTGGTCTCAGTTATTTCAGGCTGAATTGACGCTAATATAATCACCCCGGTAATATTAAACGTCGCCAGCTTCTTAATAGGGTTTCATGGCCACATGAAATAGTGGCTCTTTTCACACAGTTTTTGGTATTTCTTTATTCCAGCCTTTTATCTTGATTCAAGAGTTAATCGATAACAATCAATTCCCGACAAATGTTCTGTTTTATGAAATGTCACCACAGTAGTAACTTCACGTTATGTCCCATAAGGGGCAATACGAGATAAGATTTGCTGTTGTTCCGCAACAAAGACCGGGTGTCATGTGACCAGCATCACGTGACCAGTGCCAGCAAGCCCTCTGCGACATCACGATGGTTTGGTTTAATTGTGTGGCCTGACTGTGGGTGATAAAATGGATTAGTTTTGGTCGATGTGGTATAGCATTTGGTTTTAACCGAACTGAAGCACGGCTGAAAATTCAAGTGTGTCATGTTTTTATTAAGCTAAACGTAAATACATTAACATATTATTGGGCTGCAGTGACATAATTGTGTATACCTATTATGTATGCTTTTTCGCAAATTTGACCCTCTTTAAAGTCCCTGGACTGGCCATGTACACTATGCGGTTATATTGTAAACATTGCCATAATGCCTGCTAACTCGGTATGATTGCTGTGGTTGCGTATTCTATGCTGTGGTCAAAACCACGAAAGGCTGCTATCATTTTATTCTTTGTGGCCTTTAAACCCCAAGTTACAACTGTGTCAGTGTTGTTAGATAAAGGTAACGTTAGAGTCTTAGACCAACTACGTTAGACCATAATTATGTCAATGTTAATTTCCCATAAATATAACAACAAACAAACAAATTGGTCCGTATGTATGAATTTATTTATTTTATAAAAAGTGATAAACGTTTTGATGTCATGTTTAACTCGGCTGTCATTTGTTTGTGCAACAATGAGTTTTATAGTCATTATCATTTTCATTTGAAACGTATTGCCTATATAGGAAATAACTTGGTCTTTTTGTCGAGAAAACCTCTATTCTTATTGTGCCTTATTCATATGCTGATTACTAAGACGTGTGTGATATAAGCGAAACACTGACATTGATTTCAAGTTACGGTATTTATTTATTGGATAAGTCGCACAATAAAGTGTTTATGCTCATGAGTCATGTGCTTGCTTACTTTATAAATATGTACAAAGTACATGGTTAGGTTTCTTTGTGCCTTTGTTCACCTTGCTTGTGTATGTATATAAAGCTGTAAATGTACATCCGGGACCGACATGTCAATAAGTACAAACGCATTTATATTAATCATGATGTAAAAGATCTCCATGTATGTAGTATATATATATAAAAGTACAGGCATTTCCATTTTTTACACGCATAAAAAGGACTATTCACGAAGGATCGGTAATATCGATCCTTCCAGTACCCAACCCAGGTCCTCAGTAAAGTAGTACCAAACCCAGGTCCTCAGTCAAGTAGTACCCAACCCAGGTCCTCAGTAAAGTAACACCCAACCCAGGTCCTCAGTAAAGTAGTACCCAACCCAGGTCCTCAGTAAAGTAATACCCAACCCAGGTCCCCAGTACAGTAGTACCCAACCCAGGTCCTCAGTACAGTAGAACCCAAACCAGGTCCTCAGTAAAGTAGTACCCAACCTAAGTCCTCAGTAAATTAGTACCCAACCTAGGTCCTCAGTAAAGTAGTACCCAACCCAGGTCCTCAGTACAGTAGTACACAACCCAGGTCCTCAGTACAGTAGTACCCAACCCAGGTCCTCAGTAATTTAATAGCCAATCTAGGTCCTCAGTAAAGTAGTACCCAACCCAGGTCCTCAGCAAAGTTGTACCCAATCTAGGTCCTCAGCAAAGTTGTACCCAATCTAGGTCCTCAGTAAAAGTAGTACCCAAGCCAGGTCCTCAGTAAAGTAGTACACAACCTAGGTCCTCAGTAAAGTGGTACCCAAACTAGGTCCTTTACTAAAGTAGTACCCTACCCAACCCAGGTCCTCAGTAAAGTAGTGCCCAGTCTAGGTCCTCAGTAAAGTAGTACACAACCTAGGTCCTCAGTAAAGTAGTACCCAACCCAGGTCCTCAGTAAAGTAATATCCCATCACAGGTACTCAGTAAAATAATACTCAACCCCAGGTACTCAGTATGCATTTTTCTTTTGATCGATCTTCTTCTTTTTTTAACCTTGAGGTTTGACCGAATTATGTCGTGTGAGGTGGGAGGATGGTTGTGATGTAAATTAAGGGAGTGCCGAAACACTTGATAATGGTAGGTTAATCTCTTGTTGGTAATACGTCGTAATTAACGCTACTCATTTCTCGGGAGGCGTCCGATTGTGTTACTGCCTGGTATAACGTGCCCCTGGTACAGCGAGATAGTGGCGGAATTTTGATGGGTTTTATGAATGAATATTTACCCAGGTCTGAGCTATTTATGTAGTTTTCGTGACCTTGCACATTTTTATATCTGATTAGCTTTGGGAATATGCCTAAATCAATTACTTGTTACTTATGCTTGTGCCTTTTCTTGATTGCAGAGCTCAACTCATAGGGGATAATGAATAATTTGATTGTTATAATCTCTAACACACAATTACTCGCGTGGGCAAAGTAACCTTTTCTCGATATGAAGACACAATAATGACATTGTGTTCTCGAAATCTGACACTTCTTGCTAAAAAAAAATACAAAAAAATACACGATCCTGTGAGGTCATAATAAAAATGTTACAGCATGTTGCCACATACACAACGTCGGAGGGCGACAATTGAACTGGTATATTAAGTAGAATTTAAGTTTATATTTCTCAGAAACAATGTTGTTGTCAAAGTGGCATTTTACGTTAGGCCCAAAAAAAAATTAGGTGTGTTTCCTATTGCATGCTCTGAAAAAATAGGGTCGGTAGGTAGGCATTTTTTTTTTTTTTTTTTTTTTTTTTTTGGAGCAAGATATTGTGAGATTCTACATGTATTTATCACATAAACCCCATACAAGTTGATGATACAGCTGAAAGTTTCTCTGTGATGTAAGTTTACCTCGATATATGGTGATAAATCATTGTTCAGAACAAATAAACAAAAAAATGTTTTTTTTTTTTTTTTTTTTAAATTTTTTTTTTTTTAATTTTTTTTTTTTTTCATAAAAAGTTTTAGGGTCGGCCCCTTAAAAATAGGGTCGGTCGGGCCACCGGAAACACAGGTATTTCTTTTTTTTGGCCTTATATGCATCTCAGATAATGACCATTGTCGGAGAGAAGATCCGGATTTTTTTCTACATTGAAGGTCGGACGGTTCCTTTTTTTTTATTGAATGTTTATCTGTGTGTGCATTTGAACACTTCGATCATGTTTACACCAATGACAATACTTCTGTTTATCTTACCCCGAAGCTAGCATCCGTTTTATTCTGCGCATGTCTAATTCATTGAATGAACTCAGCCCAAGCGAATTTTAACTCTGATATATGCACCATGGAAACAAGAACCGTTTACACAACCAATTTCGATGAAAGGTCTTTCATAGTAAACGCATGTGTTTCCAGTGGTGTATAACATGCACGTGATCTGTTTAGTTGTTTTACGTCATTTTTAACACATGTAGTGTTATATGTGACGGTCGATGTTTTTGTGGTGGAGGTATACCGCCCATTTTTCCTGGGTAGAACCAGTACTGTACACCTCCCTCCATCCGTAAGAATCGACACTTCCCCACTTACAAGTCGAGCTCCCAGTGGGATTCGAACCCGCAGCGTGAGGCGAAGGTGTACAACGCTACGCCGTTAACCATTCGGTCACGTAGATGCTGCCGATCTGTTTAGAAGACTTTTAGAAGAGTTTATAAAAAACACATTAATAAATTCAACTAAATTTTTACAGTTTTCAATTTCTTAATTTCTTCAAAACAAAGAATGCAGTCTGTGATAATGTGATTGTGGAGGACCATACCACTACTTGCACATATTTATTTGTTGACAAACAGCACTACTAAAATATTTAAAACCGCATCGTGGCTGGTGGTTTGGGAAGTCGATGTCCACAACAGTATTTTGATTTGGCTAAGCGGTTGGGTTGGCACGCGTTTGAGGCACGGGTATCAGTATTGGAACCGCAATCATACGCATGAATTGAATTGAATGTTGTTTAACGGCTCATCAACACTGTATAGGTTATTTAGAACCGCCCCAGACAGAGGGGAAGGATACATAGGAATCCGGGAACCGTGCCCTACTCTTATTATCGAATAACGTGCTCGGAGGATAGACCGATACACGGGACCACCCGGTTTACGTCCCTATCCGACGGACGGGGCTAAGGGAAAGTGTCTTGCCTAAGAACACACCGACGAACATCTTATGCACGAACGAAGTTAATACTATCTACATGCCATTTCGTAGGGTAACTTGCATTACATACGTTACCTGTGCAACACTTCTTGCATTACCAGAATAAACAGTTTATGGAACTGTTCATATCTGCTAACCCATTAGCTAGTATTATATATATTAGCACAGTTTAGGGAGCTAAGATATCCTAAACTGTTTGCTAGGACCACCTACGCACTGACCAGTGCCGACATACCCATGCTGTATCACTAGAGACGTGTTACAATGAACACACTAATTGGGTGTGTTCAATATTTGATGGGACCATTTTCACACGTGGAAGTAATTAGGCCACCCACACCCCCACATTCTTGTTACTGTGGATAGTATTATATAAGCCAAAATGACCACAACTTGGTCAGTGTTGAGTCATATTGCCCTTGAACTAATTTTCTTTGTCAGTTAACTATTTGGCGAAGTTGTAACAAAGGCTTGATCTCTAGATACAACCGATTCCCCTGAGTTTTATCGCCATAGTGTTGAATATTTGCAAGTAATTTCTATAACAAAACTGTTTATAAGTGTAAACTTTAAGTGTTGGATGAAAAGTGTTGATATCAAATTGATGTCTCAACCTAATGCTGGCAGCAGAACTATCACCATTCTCCTGCTACTCCTCCTCTTCATCATCATCCTCATCATCAATCTTCCATCCTCACCATCATCATCATCATCAGCATCAGCTTCAGCCTCATCATCATCATCAACAGCATCATTATCATCATCACTGTCACCATTCTCCTCCTACTCCTCCTCTTCATTATCCTCCTCATCATCAATCTTCCATCATCACCATCATCATTATTATCCTCATCATCATCATCATCAGAAGCAGCAACAGCAGCAGCAGCATCGTCATCATCGTTATCGTCATCACACTCCTCATCATCATCATCATCATCATCATCATCATCATCAGCAGCAGCAGCAGCATCAACATTTTTCACATTGGCATTTTGCCTCATATTCTTTGAATGGTCTTTGTCTCGTCAGTGTCATCCATTATCATTCGTGAGTAATGGGCCTATTTGTCGCAGTTTATATTGCCGTTTCTCCACACCAGTAGTAATGTATGGCATACTATATGTATGACATATTGTCCAATACACGAACTCTAAATTATAGACTATACTATTATGATATAACACGTTATTTGTACAAGAGTGTGCTTATGTGATTAAATTGATTGATCAAAGAGAAATGTCAATTTGCCAGGTATGGCAAAAATCTCAGGAATTCTCGTTGTTCGACTTATTTTATTGGCTAACTAAATTGTATTCAGTGACCATATAAAAACAGAGCCACTTATACAGCAACCCTGTAATGAAATTTCATCAACAAAGTCGACTGTTAATCATTAGAACATCTCAACTTTGATGTTATAATTTTTCGCAACAATGTGTTTTATGGAAGTGTACTGTATACTGGACTATTTTAGATGAAAAGATATATGTTTTGCTTTTTGTTAAATGGGGGGTTCAAAGATTAATTTAGAGGTAGTAGTTTCTTTGTTTTGACCCGCTAGTCACATATCATAATGTCAGGCATTTGTAACCGATTGAATTGACTGATTCTTTCCGAGGTGTCCGCTTCCAAATAGCGTTTATAAATTTGTCTCCGATATCGATTAACGGACAATGGAATCTCTGCTGACTAACTCTTTTCTGCTATTCAATGTACGAACTACGTTATTGTACGAAATATGCTTCACAAGGAAATTATAAATTAGTCACCCAGTGCAGATAAAAAAAAAACGCACAGGGCAAACAGATATAATCACGTATTCGTGCTCATATATTCTGCTCATATTTCCGTGTTTAACTGTGTCACTGTGACTTTCATAAACGCTGTCAATGTGAAATAAAACGTTGTGATAATTATTTAATGGAGAATGAACTTTGTAGGCCAACTTTAACACGATGTTGGTTGCCTATGAAAAGGAGATGTACCCAACATGTTTTATAGCAGTTTTATACCATTAACTTGGTTTCCATATCGTTAGAATGTCTTTCTTTAATTGTATAAGGTTTTAATGTCACCTGTTTGCCTACCTATCTACCCTACCTACACACCCACCTACGAAATCCTGGGTCGTGAAACAGCAAATAATTAAATAAAAGGATGGCCTTAATTGTTATGTTCCTTTTTTCTCATACGTGTATATATACGCGCTAATATATTAAATGACATACATTCTCGATGACCAACAAAACAACACGCTGTGACGTCAGTGATAAAGAGGCGTAATGTAAACATGACAACATGTCCGAGTGTCGCTGTTGTAGTAAACCTGTCTCTATAATCATGATGGTTGTCGTTTCGTTGTGCACTCATTAAACTGTCATTAATGTTTTCTTCTGGGAAAATGTATGATTCATTTCTGCGAAAACTTTCATTACACTGAAAGGTCCCACTCCTTGGCCTGAGCAACTATATACGTATTATTGCAATTGTTTATAGATTCATTTAGAAGTCACACAGTTTACATGTGTTCAGTCTCACAATTTGAGTTGAGCCCCACTCCAGCCTCTCGTAAAAAGGTGCTGACAGTTGTGAACTCTGACAGGCGAGAACGACATAATTGGGGAGTTTTTCGTCGTAAACTTATTAAGTAATGGGCTTACATCAAAGCGCACGCCTTATACAAGTATTAATACTTATAATCATCTATCCAATGATCCGTTATTAAAGGGACACATGGCAATCTTGGTTTTTAAAAACTAGCGGCGTCCCGTTAGTTTTTCTACATAAATTGCATTTGTTCAATCATTAATGTTAATTATAAGAAATGTATTAAGCCATTTGTTTTTGCATATTATTAATTTTTGATATTATTGCACCAGTAATATATTAAAACGTATAGTATAATAAGGCGAAATAGTGAATACTTAAATTTATTTAAATTTAACCAGGGTAAAAGTAAAAACGATACTGGATATATAAATCGAGACACCCATTTCAAATACTTCAAGATTGCCGTGAGTCCCTCTAATGTTAAAGGGTTGGTGTTGCAGCTGTAAAGTACACCCCAAATGAGCGTTTTTATAACTTTAGTTTACAAACAGCTTCGCTCGCGCGTAAGATATTACAACGAAAACCGCAATCCTATACTCGGATAAACATGATTGTCATCAATGTTTAATCAATAGATTATAAACTATCCAATATTCACAACACAGATTAAAAAGTTCAAAACCAACACGGGGCCAAGTTTAGAAAGAAATCGGCTTAGAGCGCTACTAAATGAGAGTTTTTCATTTTATGTATATCGGTAGTAGCATTGGGTACGTTCGCATTTATCAAAGTGTTTGCCAGCTGTCGACTAACTAACCGCACTTACAAACAGTGCGAAGACCTGTATGCATTTATGATGATTAATAACGTACTAGTTTCGAAAGAGTTATTCATAAATCATCCCATAATATGCTTCAGTTTTGTACGAAATGTACACATGCATTAAATAAATTGGTCCGTGTTTACTGTTGATGAACAATTTGGAAAACTCTACGGCTCGGTGGTTTTTTGTTGTTAAATAAACTATTAAGTGCGTGGTGCAGTGGTAGAGCGCCGAACTCCTGATTGAGAGGTCGTGGGTTCGATCCTCCGTCGCGGCCACGTTATTTATCCTTGAGCAAGATAATTAATCCACATTGCTTAGTACTGGTTCTACACAGGAAGCCATCGAGAGTGATTAATCTAAGTTGCAAGAACTTGTTTCGCAATCGATGTAAAATAAATGTGTTTAAAACAAATTAATTCATACTGGGTTCATAGTGTTTAATAGAGGTTGCACATATGATTCAATGAATTTGTTATAGCCTTTATGCATACTAATTTATTATTTGATATTTATGATGTATAGCCTACAACACAAACTAGCAGAGTCGTACAAACCTTCCAGCTTTGAAGTCGATGGCATTTAAATGAGTTATCTGTAATGTTCTGTTATATCTGCATTTACTTCCTCTGAATCAGGAAGGTTCTATTAAACATACAATACTTTCCTGTTCGTTAGGTCAGCACGGTTTATGTGATAACATTGGCGAGTAAAATGCCAATCTGATTAGGTGGATTTATTTTTTGATTTCAAAACCGAATTTAAAAAAGCAACTCTTGGGTGAATATATATTAAAACATTTTCGACTGAAAAACGACCTCTCATTGATCCTATTTCAATGTCCAGCGTGATTATATGCAAGAATGTATGGTATGTATGCGGATTATTCATCAACATTCCTATTTAAATTACGCCGCGATCTCGCTTAGGTACACTTTGTATCCTATTTTTATCAATGAAATGTTCACCACGTGGGAACTATTTTCTGTGTGCGTGGGTGGTTAGTTCTTTGTCGTATATTCGCGTCCTTGAACGGTTCGCACCCAGATTAGTTGTACACAATTGCGTTTAATGGGTACACAATTTATGGTATACTTTTGTAAAGTAAGTGTACTGTGTTATCTGACGAAGATCAAACAATGAACATGTTTAAACACAAAGGTTAAACACATTATAGTGGGTAGTATATATAGTATAGTAACACAAATCCAATTGAATATTGTTTTTGTTTGCTCAGCGCCAGTTTGCTTTCATTTCTGTTTTAAAATGGGTGCAGCTTTTTAATGTTAAGTGATATTTAAATGTTTGACCGATTTGCCAAACCCATAGATTTATATGCTGATACCCCGCACTACCACCGACACACACACTTCCTGTCTCGGGTATGTGGAGGTGTGTTGGAGTATTGTCGGGTACTGTGATATCATCAAGGATGGGGTGCGGGGTGGGGAGGTTGGAAATATTGTATCGGTTAACTATTGGCCACGAAATGCCAATTTTAACTGTGGTAGTTCGTGTTTTTTTTTTTGTTTTTTTTTTTAATTTCTCAGCATATTCCGGGTTCCGCATATTTCGATATTGTCACAGCTCTTTGAATGGCGTCTTTGCATTCTCATTTCAATACGGTACATATGGTCACAATTCAATAGCGTTTTTGATTTCGAAATTTTATTCTTTGTACATCGTTAAGAGTTTCGTTTGACACACACACAATCAATTATCGGCTGTTTCACGCAGCTGAGGTCTGTTCAAGTTTCCTTCTTTAAACGTTTGAAATTTATGACTGTGTTTAATGTCTTTTGTAAAATTGCTCCAAAATGGACTTTGAACTCATCACATGAATATTGGATGCTAGGAAAAATACATACAGAACCGGAGACAGTAATATTGTAGCCTTTATATGAAGGATGAACCTACCCGATAATATCGGCCACCAATTTGTCGGTAGCAATATCGTCATCATCGCGGCACAAGAGATCGCGATTTTTTCTCTTTTTTTTTTTGAAACGGGGAAAAAAAGGTTAGGGTCGGGACAAAATTTAGGGTCGGTCAGGAACCTGAAATACTACTATTTTTTTTCTTGGCCTTATGTAGGGTCTGAAAGAGATGGCACGGTATTGCCAATTCCGAAATTCGATATACTGACTGGCAACTTCAGAAAGAGATGCAGTGAAATTGTTAATACTCTTTTAATTGAGTCTTGTCGTGTAATTAAGCAGGAAACGTTTTTTAGTAGTGATTAATGATACTTATATAATGTCATGTGTTTTTCAGGTAAAAGTTTCACCCTGTCCATCATTGTTGGCACCCGACCGACCCAGGTCACCACTTATACCAAAGCCATCAAGGTCACGGTAGACGGACCCAGGGAGGCACGCAGCAAAATGAGTGAGTTTCTAAACCTTATATATAATACAAGATGGCTAGACTTGCTTTGACTGCATAGGAAAATACTGAATAGTTACGTGCATTATTAATTATGTCCGACTGTGTATGCGGAGAATTGCAACAATTTACCACAAGAACATGCATTTTCATTCCAATAATACTTGTCAGTTGGTGCAAGTGCATTCTGCGTACCACACATACATACCAGTATAGGTATACAAACGTATAAACGTGATATAATGTATGTAAACAATATCCTTTTTTATATATGTTAAAGGGACACACAGTTATTTTGAAGTTTGTTTTGTTTGTTTGTTAGTTTGTTTGTTTGTTTGTATGGTGTTTTTCATCATTTTCAACACATGCAAGGTTATAATTATATGACAGTCGATTTTTTGTGGTGGAGGCAAACCACACACTTTTCCTGGATAGAACCAGTACTGTATACCTTCCGCCATCCGTAAGAATCGATACTTTCTCACTTACAAGTCGAGCTCCCAGTGGGATTCGAACCCGCAGCGGTGAGAGGCGAAGGTTTACAACGCAACGTCGTTAACCATTCGGCCATGGAGACGCTATATCAAGCATCAAAATTTGCATCTCAGTGTATTAATCCAGTATCATTTTCAATTTGATTTCAAAAATTAAATAAAAAATATTGAGATTGCATTTTTTCTTCGTTATTTTATCAAATGTTAAATAATTATTGCTACAATATTATCGATAGTCAGTAATACGTAAAAAACAATTTGCTTTTAACTTTTTATATAATTAATATTAATGATTTCAAAAATGCAAGATATGTAGAACAACTAACGGGATGCTGCGAGTTTTAAGGCCACATAAAAAATATGTGTGGTAACCCGACCGATCCTATTTTAAAGGGCCTACCCTAAAACTTTTTATGCAAAAAAAAAAGAGAAAGATTTTTGTTGATAATGCAAAAAAATTAAACTCAAGGTATAGTAATTTAACATATTAAATTCATTATCAGATTTGAATTCATTTTTGAGAAAAAAAAAAGAAAAAGCCTACCTACCTGCCCTATTTTTTTGCCAGTGTTACCTGAACCGCACATATTATTTTGTTCGGCCTAAACATATCAATGTTGCCGTTTGTCCCTTTAATGAACAATAATAAATAAGAGAATCCCATAACAGTCCACAACATTATACCGGTTTTTCAAATATTCCCCCACCCCTCCCCTCCGTTACCACTGACATTTTACATTACTAAAAACTGATGTGTGTGTGTGTGTGTGTGTGTGTGTGTGTGTGTATGTTTTAAAAGAGAAAGCGCCTACAGACAAATGCATAAACACTTATCAAAAATGTGTATTTGAGCTTGGAAATGAGCTTATAGATGGTTGCAGTAGATGGAATTCAAAATTTCATATTTTAGTAAGTATGTCTTGATTGTCTTATAGAGCTGCGTACAGATGACAGACGCATTATTCACAGAAGTGCCCTCGATATTCCCATGGAGCGTCCCCTTACAGACCCTCTCTGTGACAGTCGGAGATTTCCATCTCATCTCGCGGAACTCGATCAATTGCGGAGGAGTACACAGGGAACGGATAACCGAAGAATACTGCATACTTCCGCGGACACCAATGGGTTCCATCAAACTGGTAAGCCAGAAATACCTTGATTTATAGATTTGTTAATGTCGTTTTTACTGAAACAATATGTACATGTTTAAATATTGTACATGTTTAAATATTTTGGAAGTAAAACTTGAAATTTATATACACATTATTCGTTATTTTAACGTGTATTGATGATCAGTAAAATGCCGCAGTCCTTTGTTTTAAATTTTTGTTTGTTTTTTATTATGATTGGAAAATATTCAACTGCAGTAGAAAAAAAAATGGCATGACGACACAAGTTAAGAGTCAGTATTGCGATATGTCCCTGTAAAGTTGATATAACTAAGTCTCTGTATGATTATGTATTCAAATGTCACTGGTTATTAATAGCAATACATGCGAGCAGCCTTATATGACAGTTAAACTCAACAGATGCGGGTATACAGTACTGGTTCTACCCAGGAAAAAGGTGGATGGTCTGCCTCCACCACTAAAAATCGACCGTCATTATAGCCTAACATGTGTGCTAAAATGAGGTAAAACTCCACTCAACCAACCAACCAACCACAACAAAACTCGCGCTTTTACAAATACTTATACAGACGTACAATAAACACCAGCAGGATATGTATTTTTGTAGCTGTATAATGACTTTATGTTTGCTGTTTCAGACAACCGCCGTAGTCCCTGGGGAAGCTATGACTCACTACCACCATACACAAAGGAGTCTATATTCTCCACCTCCAATACCGTGGTCCCTCAATACTCCCAACAACAGAACGCCATCATTGCATCCTTGCCAGGTAACGTTTTTGTTATACTTAGTAAATCATACTACTTATTTAAAATATACAGAAACACACTTCTGTTAGTTGTCGATTCCTACATAAGGCTGGAGGTATACAGTTGTGGTTCTACCCAGGAATAAATGGGTGGTCTGCTTCCACCACTAAATATCGACCATCTACAGAGCCTAAAATGTGCTGGAAAATGACGTTAAACACCAAACAAACAAACAACAGCATTAGATGTACACACACGCACATACTCGTCTACGTGCAATACCATCAAACTCTTTGTTTATGTTTTATATAGATATATAATTTAACCATGTTTCATATATATATAATTTAACCAATAACGGTGTTAAACTATTAAGTAATATGTAACACTTCTGTGTCATGGTTCACCATGTACTATAGATAATTTAAATGATTTTGCAAAGCTTAGTATATGTTTTAAAATACTATGTTCCATTACTTTACCAAACTTTGCATTCTACCTACAGGTCAGAGAATATCTCCGCAGGAAATGGATATTAGCGACAATCGTCTAACAAATTTGTCAAATGCTACAGACATTCAAGTTCCAGTGACATCACAACACGATACGACATCATTGGATCGACAACTGCCACTTGTACCGGAAGCACACCGATTAGAGTTCACGGCGCTTGAACCCCGCTACCGCGAACATTTTATGTTACCGCCACGGTACCAGACAACCACAACTGATATCCGTTTTATGGATAGAATACCGGAACCACGGTTTGCAGATTCTAGACCGTTGAATTCTGTGCCATTCCAGACCAGTAGCTCAAACCTGGCGATCCTTGAAGAAAGTCGGGCGATATCATCTCTATCTAACCACTGTACATCCAGTTCGTCATATCCAATGTTTTCGTCTGATTTGTTCAACAGTATGAGCCAACCCACGACACTGTCGTCTTCTTCATTTAGTATACCAGCATCCCCCCAACTTTCCACCAGTTTCATTTATCCGCATATATATTCTGGTGGCCCACAAAATATTCAAAGTAGTATTTATTTGCCCTCAGGCGAAATGCGTACGTACGAAATCTTGGGACCCAGACCCTCTGGTGACCTTTTAGGCCAAAGGTCAAATGACATGATGGTTCAAAGGTCAGCGGACATTCCGATGAGAATGGAACGCTCTCTGTTGTCACCTGTTTCGAGATTAGCACTTGAAGGGGCCCCTACTCCTCTACAGTCACGCGAAAACGACAGAAACCAGCACCACACGGAAATGCAAACAAACCAGTCAGCACTTCACGCGGACTCTGCACCCATGACAACGGGACATTCGCCACCACGTGGCGGTCGTAATCCTGACAATGGTAGTGTTTGGCGGCCATATTAAACGTTTTAATTTATGAAGAGAAGTTGTGTCTCAGACATTAACGGGAGAATTGTGATTTAACTACCAAAGATTTGTTTATGTGAAGTGTCTTTGAGGTGTCATTATCGAGAAATACCGATATCACGGTATTGTACCAATATCACGGAATTATCATACCGATATCACGGTATCGTCATACCGATATCACGGTATAGTCACCGATATCACAGTATTGCCAGATATTATTTGTTTTACAGCATTTATAGGATTACCGTTTACAAGTGTATTTGTCTTGTAGAACAGTTGTTTCAATGTCAAAACTGTGTGATCAAACTATATCGTATTTAGTAGATTTTGAATACGGTTTGTGACTGCGATATTTCGCGTTGTGTATGAACGGATCGTGCAATTCTTATCGTTTTTAGAAAAAAAGTAGATTGCGACATGAGCGCAACTCCATTCTGTTACTGTTTGAATGATCTTATACTTTTGTTTCATCCTTCATGGTCGCTTGTTATGTTGTATTCTATTGCGGCATTATGGTATATATCACTGATAAATGGTGCTATGTACTAAATAGAACGTTTGCGTATTTTTTATGTTTCCAAAGTCAATTGTTGGTGAACACAGGTGCAAATTTCGTACTCTCCTATGGTAGGGTTTTTCTTGATTATGCATCTATCATGTTCATGCGCGTTTAAAGAAACAATTGAATTTAATGCCAATGTCTAATATAGATAACACACAGAAAAAACGTTTACGAAATAAACAAGTACACTATTCTAAAGACCCCACAACATGCTCGATTTACATAATATTATATAACATGTTCATGTGCGTTGCTCATGATGTATAACATGTTCATGTGCGTTGCTCATGATGCATAACATTTTCATGTGCGTGGCTCATGATGCATAGCATATTCATGTGCGTTGCTCGTGATGCATAACATATTCATGTGCGTTGCTCGTGATGCATTAACATATTCATGTGCGTTGCTCATGATGTATAGCATATTCATGTGCGTTGCTCGTGATGCATAACATATTCATGTGCGTTGCTCGTGATGCATTAACATATTCATGTGCGATGCTCGTGATTCACCGCAATATCAACATGTGTTTGATGAAGTACGCGAGCTTTCACGAAAAGATAAATTAAGCAGTTACAACTGTTTTATTATGTTATTAAAAACACGTAAACTAAACCCACAATATACTGCTGAAGTTTGTTAAAAAAACACATCTCGTGCCATTTAAAGTAGCAAAGAAAATAGACGTAATGTTATCAGTTAATTATAGAGTTAAGAACATACGTTTATTCTACATGTGTGCGAGTGTAATTTATATTTCTTAATATCTGTTGTTGTTGAGATTTATTATCTATGTGTTCTGTCGTCACATGCTTATCACACGTTTATCAAAACCATGGTGGGCACTTTATTTGTAAATATAATCATTATTTGAAGGTAGCTGTACCCGTAACCGGAAGTAGTTGTACCCGTAACCGCAATCTCAGCTTCAGACAACCTTACATGGTCTCTTCTTTATTCTTAAACGTTTTGTGAAGTACTATTTTAGTTGTACTTTGTCGTTGTGATGCTTCTTTTTCTGGTGGTTTCATTTTGTTTTTACACAATGCGTGTTTAAAAGTCTCTTTCTTATTTAAAAGTCGATATACGTTTCATCAAAATTAGCTTTTTTTCTAATTTACTTACAAATAAGGAAGTTTGGTAATTGAACACTATTTTCCTGGTTACAGTACAGGAAAAGAATGTTACAATGCCAGAACAGCTCAATATATTATTCAGTGGTACTCTTTTCTGTACTGAATAAACCAAAAGATGTAACAAACTATATGAAACAACTTGAAAATGTTACCAAGGTCACCATGGTAACATGTCTCTTCAGAAAATAATTCACACAGGAATAGTTATAGTACGGAAAGTTACTGTTGCCTGTGGGCGAACAATGGTATACATAGTGGTTTGCGTTTTTTTCTTGTTCTTGTTTATAGTCTTAAAATTCAATTTAATTAATCATTTTCATTTTATATAAATTTGATCTCACTATGTATTTATGTGTATCTACTCAATTTTATTTAGACGATACATTTTCTTCTTTCTATCTTGTTTTTAATTTGTCCTAAATTATAAACGTTATGAATATATTTGTGGAGGGTCAGAAATATTTTTATGTTAATGAAATCCCTATCCCATTTTTTCGAAACCGATTTCATTATTTTTTATCATAGCATGTAGAAATTCTACAAATAAAGTAGTATGACTATGTGTGCTTGGTAACGTAAGTGCACTGTTACTATGGGGGTCTGTCTATGACACACCTAATGCCAGCATTTTTTTGGTAAATCGTTCTTCTTATCTCAATTGTATGTAAGTACAATGCAAGTATACGATTGATGAATTTATAATGAACGGGTATATATAATGCATTTTTATGTAAATATATATATTTATATATACAAATATGTTCTGATGTGTGAGCAAAACAAAACATATATATATATACGCTGTAAACAAGTTTTGAACCATTTGGTTTGATGACAGTTATCTCAAAATTGTTACAATAATTTCATATTAAAACTCTATATATGAAATACAACGTTTATACTGCTTTATTAATTCAGTGTGGAATCAATACAATCAGAAGTATATGAAAAGTTAACTTTGATGCGTTATAAACATTTAGTACTTTTTTATGGGTGAAAGATTGGGATTTTTCAGTGAAAGAATATTCATAATCTCTAAATATTAATACCCAACTCCGAACACAAACATAACTAACTGTGACGACATTACGTCAATAAAGTGTTGCTGACGTCGACGTCATCCGCCGATAATGGTCAATAAAGCGAATAATTTCGGTTAAACTCATGCAAAAACTGATTTAAGATGCAATAAATAGATTATTTAACTGCTGTATTCGATTATAGGGAAATCCTTCACTCGATGGTAGGCGTGTATATTTTTTTTCACTCACTCGCATTCGCTCGTTTGTGAAAAGAACTACATGTATACCATCTCGTGAAGGATTTCCCCATAATCGATCCCAGCTGTTATAACGTTGACCGTTATGAGCTCTTGACGTGTTACGAAAATTTAACGTTGATGCGTTGTGGGTAATTAACCTACGTTGTAGGGCGATACCACTGAGCATTCTGGACACTTTGCGTTACCTCTTACTGCGCTCAGCATCTTGTTATTCATTTATTCGTGTTTTTTTTCATGAAAGGTTTAAGACAAAATATGCAAAATGAAATACTCAAAATAATATGTTTTATACGTTCGAATATAGATTGAAATTAAATTGAAAACAGGTCGTTCACATTTTTGTTTACAGAGTATATATATATATAGAAGTCTAATATGCTCTGATGTGGGGGCAGTACAAGTATAGATATATAAAATATCTTTAAATAACATGCATTGAGAATGCGGTTTCCTACTTGCTACATTGAATAACTTTATGAAATCTTACCAGTTGGCATAAAATGTTATATTATAATATAACTGAATTACGAATTATATTATAGAAGATTAGAAAATAAGCTATTTTCTTACACTTAATAAAATATGTAAAGATGTTAACTTGTGTTGTTGTTTATTCATTATATTACATACTACTCAAAATTTGCTAAGGATCACTTTTATTCTTCCATTATATCTTATTAGAAATTAATTCACAATAACGATATTAATTTCACTGATACTTCAACAATTCCACAATTTGAATCAAGTCATGAGATCACACGACCATACACTGCCCTAAATAATTTCATGTAAAATAGAAATAATGCTATTTATTTCAGCAAGAAATTTAGAAAGCAAAAAGTGATCTTTAGCAAATTTTGAGTAGAGTATATAAACCATATATCTAAAAGCTTTAACGACCGGTTTTATGTTACCGCTGTTAAGAAATTGACAAAGGGTTATTTGGTATTGATGAACTGGTGATAGGGTTAGTTGCAGGACCTTTATCGTAAACACAAGCCACCAGATATGTGCGTACAACAAGGTATATTAATGATACAAAAACACATACAGTTTCATCCTTTTTAAATAATAGTTTTGGAGTTACAACTGGAACAAAAACAGACATTGCGTTACCTTGACATTTGACCTTGAATATGCGACCATGAATGTTAATGTTACAGCACATTGTCCAGTGGTGATAAGATATACATCAAGTTCCTTCCCCGTTTAGAAGTTGTGAGCTTTACAAAAAATGGCTGACTCTTGACCTTGACTTGACATTTGGACCCGAACAGTTGTGCAACACACACCATATATTGATGATGCATGTCCAGTTTCAGTTCAGAATCTTATTCAATATCGCCACATATAATGCTCAATCGCCACACACAATACTCAAATCGCCACACACAATGCTCATATCGCCACACACAATTCTCAAATCGCCAAACGCAATGCTCATATCGCCACACGCAATGCTCAATCGCCACATACAATGCTCAAATCGCCACATACAATGCTCAATCGCCACATACAATGCTCAAATCGCCACACGCAATGCTCAATCGCCACATACAATGCTCAAATCGTCAAATATAAAAATCGCCACATACAGTGCTCAAATCGCCACACACAATGCTCAAATCGCCACAAACAATGCTTATCGCCACCACATACAATGCTCATATCGCCACATGCAAAGCTCAAATCATCACATACAATGCTCAAATCGCCACATATAATGCTCAAATCGCCACATACAATGCTCAAATCGCCACATACAATGCTCAAATCGCCACATATAATGCTCAAATCGCCACATACAATGCTCAAATCGCCACATATAATGCTCAATCACCATATACAATGCTCATATCATCACATATAATGCTCAAATCGCACATATACTGCTCAAATTCTGATATCGCTACATATAATGCTCAGATAGCCACATACAATGCTCAAATCGACACTTACAATGCTCAAATTGCCACATATAATGCTCAAATCACCATATACAATGCTCATATCACCACATAGAATGCTCAAATCGCCACATACAATGCAAAATCGCCACATATAATGCCCAAATCGCCACATATAATGCTCAAATTCTCATATCGCCACATATAATGCTCAGATAGCCACACACAATGCTCAAATCGCCACACGCATGCTTAAATCGCCACATATAAAATCGCCACATATAATGCTCAAATCGTCACATGCAATGCTCTAATCGCCACATACAAGGCTCAAATTGCCACATATAATGCTCGAATCACCATATACAATGCACAAATCGCTACAATGCTAAAATCACCACATAATGATCAAATGTTTTAAAACTGTTGAAAGTTTGGGCATACAAAAATTGACTGGAAAAAAAGTGCACGTCCCATGGCAAGCAATCGGAAAAAAAGTATCGTCACGTGGTTTGTCGCGACAAAAAAAACCCCTGTCCCTTGCCGTTTTGTACCGGTCCCAACCCCACGATAAATATTTCCTGGTCTCTTACATGTCTCCATTTTATTGTAATACAGTTGCACGTGCTATTGTTTGTCCGAGGTATCGTACTTGTTGGACTGGTTAAATTGGTTAAATGGATAAATGATTGACAGCTGGCGTCATGTTAATTGCTGAAAAGCAACATGCATACAACCTCTTAAAGGGAATAAATAACGCCACTCAACCTCCCCCTCACCCCACCCAAACCAACCGACCGACCTATCGCCCAACAACCTCCCCCTCACCCCACCCAAACCAACCCACCGACCTATCGCCCAACAAGCTATCCACAAACCCCACACAAAGCCAACTTCCTACACATATTCCCAACCACCCACCCGAAACACCCAAACAACAAATTAACCAACAAACCAAACAACCCACCAAACCAACCCACCTCATTAAATTAAAAAAAAAATACTGCGCTAAATACAGAATCAAACCCTTGTCTGAATTCCATGTACTATTTGGTACCGCGAGATATATATCCTTTTTTTTAATTAAGGAAGCTGAACTTCCCCCATATTTTGTCTCCGCGTCGTTTCTTTAAAAGCATTATTGACGTTTTGCGTAAAGAATGATCTCCATTATGGTTCGTATCCCATATAATTACAACATTTCTGTTATACTCTTACGTTACTTGGTGACTGCTGCAGAAACAACATTAGTTTTAGAGATTGAATAAGTGCGGATGCGTGCTTTGTTTGAAACGCAATTTACAAGTTGGCGCTGGCAAGTAATTGAAGTGAGGAGTCTGCGATTGCAGTCAGCATATGCACCCCTTATGTGTATTTTCCGATTTAATTGCGCCACAAAGAACGATTAGAACGCTGCTCACGCTCTCCATGTTTTAACGAAGGGCTGCTTCACAAGACCAAGTCACGTGTCCTGTAGAGTTGCCAGTGGTTAAAAACAGTTTAAAAACTAACGATTTATGGCTTTCATTTTAACAATAATTGTTTTTGAATATAGACGATAATACCGATATGAAAATAATGGAATATTATACATGCCCAAAACCATTGAGAGCCTAATAATGTACGAGTACTGACGGAAAATAGTCATTAGTCACTTAAAGGAACACTTGGCAATCTTGAGTTTTATATCAAGCATTCAAACTAGCACATCGGTTTATTAATGCTGTATCATTTCATCATTTCGACTTTAAACTGCTTGTATACATGTATAACTAAATAATTGAGATTTCAATTGTCTTCGTTATTCGACCGATTTTTTAAATATATTATTGGTGCAGTATAAGATATAGTTAGTAATATGTAAAAATAATTTGCTTTAGACTATTCTTATAATTAATATTAATGGGTGAACAAATGCAAGTTAGGTACAAAAACTAAGGGACGACGTGCGTTTTTAAAATACCAAGATAGCCATGTGTCCCTTCAGGTCTCACACCACAATTAATTTTCCCATAGGGTTACTGTACAGCCTTTTCCAACATCTGAGCTTCAAAGCAGGGCAGCAGACATTGTTGTTGGTTTAATATCTTCAGTATAGCCAAGACCAGTAATTTAAAACAATAAAATATATAAGTTAGCCAGGTTGGTTTTTTTTCTCGCTCATGTTTTGTGAACCCTATGGAAAATACAAAATTCATACACTATCTAGCTGAATATGTGGTGCTTCGGTCAAACAATTCTGAAATTTGAATGAAACCTCATATCAACATGGGATTTTCTGTATCATCTGTCTTTTACACTGCAGATGTATGCTAAAGCAAAGAAAAGCCTATTTTTCAAATTAAAAATTGCCTAAAATTGAGAAAAAATAGAATTATTTTCTGTTTTCCTTTTGTCTCTAGGTCCGTGAGCTTTCAGGGGAGATAATAGAGGTGTGAGACCTTTAATGTTTCGTCGAATACTGCAAATGTATGCGACAAACTTACTCAATTTTTTTCCGGCGTCTTAATTGCAGACTTTGTAAAATAATAACATTTACAAATATAAACATGTTAAACTAAGTCTAAATTAACAATAGTTGTGATATTAATAATGCTACAAATAAAAGCAATATAAGGTAATCCATTACTAGTCAAAGCTGTACATTTTGATTTATAAAATAAATAAAATAGAATAAAAACTTTATCAATATATCTGTACACTTTTGAATTTTAAGATACGCTTTAAGGTACTGGATCCCCGTGTGGTTGCCGGGGTAGAATACAACCACTGCAAATCCCGCTAGAGGCAGAGGGGTAGGACCCCTCCCCCCGCCCCCTCACCCCACTTCATCTTCATTTTGTCATTTTTTTATCATGCCCATTCAAGGCCTTCTTCATGACACCGCATATGCAAATGTGGAAACGTGGCTCCATCGTAAATGGAGTGTCTACAATAGAATTTGCAGCAACTCTGCAGTTTTGCAGGTCAGAAGGTTCTAGGCCCATTCTCCATATTTTATCTAGATGTAAATGGAGAATGAGCCTGGCATGTTCATCCCTGTTTGGCGCCATATAACCTTTCTTGTGTTGGTGTGCCGTAAAACCCCAATTCAATTCAATTAAGGTACTGGACGCGATCTGGAGTGATTGGTGTCAATCCGAATACAAATGAAAACCAGTTTAATGTATTCCAGTTTCATATGAAATGTACATATGCATTGGATTAAACCACATTTACCTTCAGTTTAATTGTTGTTTATGAAAACGTTTAGCGAGGAAAACACGATGACCAGGCTGTTTTTTGTTGCTAAATTATAAATATTAATTAAAATGGAGTTTATATTGTTAATATTTTTGCATATTATTCAAATAATGTGTTCTTTGACTATAAAACAAGAGTTTATAAGAGCCGTTAAACATCATATTAATTAATGTTTATGATTTATACAACAGCAACTAGCCGAGTCGTCTAGTTTTTCAGAACAAACTATTTTATTAACAATAATTCAGTGCATATGTATATGTACATTTTATACGAAACTGAAACACAGTTCGATGGTTTTATTCGTGTTTGGATTTACACCCATGATTCTTCAAAATCGCCTCCAGTCCCTTTAAATAAGGACTTAATTGATAGTATTTTGATTCAATTGAAATGTTTTCTTCTACGAAATGAATTCAATAGTCATTGTTAAACCGTGTCGTAAATTAACATGATTTAATAAAATAAATGTATCCTTGCTAGCAAAGTTTGAAAGCCAGTATTATATTGCGAGAATTAGCTTTTAGGTCTCACTAAACAGTTATTACGGTAGGAGTCACGGTACTTTCTGGAGCTTAAAAAAAAGATCTGTGTTATTCGGTTCTTGTTTATTTCTTAAAATGTGCAAATATTTTCTCTTTTTTTTGTTGCAGGTGACAAGAATGTGACAAGTTCATGATTTCATACAGGTTAGGATATGCCTGAATGTTCCTGAGCCCACATCTGAGAATCTAATACTGGGTAGTGATACATTTGAAAATGTCACTGAAATGGACAAATTCAAGACAGTCTCTTCAAACTATTGATATTAAAAAAAGCAAATTGGTCAACCCCGTGTTTTTTGCTGGATATTTCGCGCAACAGACATCAAGTTTCACAAAGAAACATTTTTAAGAAAATTCATTAAGTTCTACAGTGGTCCAGAGGGGTCCTGCTACATATGCAGAGCTATGTAAAATTAACTGTGTTGTGAGACGTTTACCGGCACATCTGCATACAAGGCCACGGGCAATCTCCACGCAGAGTCATCGTTCCTTGCACTCACATATATCTCTGCTAACTACTAAATTACAAGATTTTGGTAAAACCTGTTAAATTGGAATATGTTTGCCTGAAACTTATTTATTTATTGTGTAAATATATAATTTTCAGAATATCTGCAAATTAGATGTTGCAAGATTTGAAATAATGCATGAAAACAATTTAGTTCTAATCGGGACTATTTTACTACAAAAATAATACGTACTTCGGTCTCCTAAATCGAAACGCATATGTAAACATTTCAAACCGAAGCTCGATAGCAGAACATTACTAAAAAAACTTAACTCATAGATTTTTTTGTTGAAAATATTGAATATAGGTCTATATTTGATCTTTGCGGATCACGCAAAAGGAATTATTATAAACATCGTCATAACTTTTTATAATAATCACGTGATCTAACCGTTCGAGTCAGAAATGGCTTTGGTAGAGATTGGGCCACGGGCCGTCTCGCCTTCTGGGTTTTTGTTCATTCACAACGAGGGTTTGGTTTGTTGGGGTGGTAGGGGTGTATATATATATATACTCAGTTGCAAAAGAAAGTGGACACTGAGTTTTGTTTAGATTTAATTGTATAAAGTGTTTTTAGAATTAAATTGACCAATTCCAAAATGAATATGCCATGTTTGGTACCAAGTTTTTTATCATTCCATTGCCAATATCATGTTGTCATTTGTTTTTCAATAGGTCGAATCATTAAGGGACTCTTGATAAAGAGGATAGGGTGTAAAGTAAAAATGTCAAAGTGACCAGTTTCTTTTGCGTATATATCCTTACATTTTTATTTGGTGGTACTGGGACGGGTGTAAGTGAACCTGATTTTTTAATAATTATATAGAGGATCTTACATGAGTGACTGTGCATTATTGATTTTAATAAACGAGTTGGATAAAATGATAGGATACGAGGCTCTTGCCGAGTATCCTATCTTTTTATCCAACGAGTTTACTTAAGGACTCACACCACTATTATCTCCCTTGAATACTCCTGCCCTACAGATGAGGGAGGTAGATAAAAAAAACAAGTTCGCTTTTCTACATTTTACAGGATACATTGATTTATCTTTACCAGGTTCTAAATCTACAGCATTTTAGGAAGAGATCCCAGAAAAATGCATGTTGATATAAGATTTCTAGCTAATTCTGCCTCATTTTACCCATCATGGGTCTAATCTCCACGGGGTTGTATTTTTGTCTAAATTTTGATAGGTGTCACGCAAACATGAAATTAAAAAAAGTTCAATCTGGTGAATATTCGTTAAAAGTTAATAGCATGCAGATATTGGATCAATGAAGAATTTAAGCATAAATACATGTTGCAAAATCTTTTTTATCTCTATGCCACGAACAAAAACATTACAATGGGACCCTATGGAAAATTAATTGTGGTGTGAGACGTAAAGTCAATAACACACAGTCACGAATGTAAGATTCTGTTTATCACATAACCCACTTACGAGTGATAGTTTCACTTTAATGTGGTCAATTTTCCTTAGAAACGGCGGCAATTTGTAAGGCAAATCATGACGTCGTTTTGTTGTATACACGACGTCGCTACGTTACGCGGTTGTAAATGCGTTCGCCTTACAAATAATGCGACACCCTTAACCAAATTTAACATTACTAATGTTCATTTTATGAAGTAAGATTTCAAATAATGATAAATAATTAAGGCGTCTGAACGTACCGTATGATATACCATGAAAACAATTGGTATTAACAGTTTTAACGTATAAAAACACAGTGATTCGGTCCTCATTTGCATCTGTAATACACTAGTGTATTACGAGAAATAAGTCATGACTTTACAGCACTCCCAGACGCCATGTTATGTGATAAACTAGTATTCAGAGAGAAAAATAATTTGCAGAAAACTGAGGAACTATTGATTGTCCATTTGGGTTTAAAGTTAAGGTCAATGTTAGTAGAGGGGCAGGTTTGATCTGATGAGTAGAGGATACCCCTTTTAACATGTTAGTCCTAAAGTAAAATATATAATAAATATATTTGTAAATAGGTATATATATACAATACAAAACACAATAATTTTAAAATGCATGATATAAACTGAATGAAAAAACAACAACAATAAAATGAATAAGTTAAAGGGACACATGGCAATCTTGATTTTTCAAAAACTCGCGGTGTCCCGTTTGTTTTTATACATAACATGCATTAGTTCAATCATTAATAATAATTATAAGAATAGTATAAACCAAATTGTTTTTGCATATTACTGAATTTTGATAATAGTGCACCAATAATATAATTCAACATTTGGTAAAATAGCTAAGAAAAGTGAAAAATCTAAATTTTATTTAATGATATGCAAGCCGGTTTAAAGTCAAAATGCTACTTGATATATAAAAAGAGAAGCCAATATTAATGTTTGAAAAAGAAAAAGGAAAAAGAAAAAATATTGCCGTGTGTCCCTTTAAGGTGAGTTAGTGTGTGTACAGAGAATACCAGGCGGTACAGGGAGTACCGTGCTAGGCAATCTGTCCAGGTACGACGCCTGTCCTGGGGATGAGTGCATGGTACAGGGAACCCCAAGGTCCATACGTCTTTGTTGTATATATGTACAGTAAGATCCATGTGGTGTGGATTATCATCGGGACGGCACTCGAAATTGTAAATAGTTTTAAATGTTTAAATGACTACGTGCATATGTGTAGGAGAGACTTATGAGAGGTGAGTTAGTGTGGTTTTCATTTCTGTTACAATGAGTTGATACAAGTCTTAATGAAACTGATGTGACGTTCATATTGTGAGGAAAGTATGATGAGATAAATAAAATAAGACACAAGTCAAGTCAAGGTCAAGGTCATTGGTGGGGTGGGCATTGCTGGAAGGGTAAGGGTATACCCCTGTGAATGTTCATACAACATTTCAAAGCAATACCTTTGACGGTATTGGAGATATTTACCTTCAAAAAACGTTAACCAAGAAAACTTGACTAAGTTCTTTTGTCTTTAACGACAATGTCAAGGTCATTTGTAGGGTGGGCCTTACTGGAAGGGTAAGGGTACCCCTGTGAATGTTCATACAGCATTTAAAAGCAATACATTTGACGGCATTGGAGATATATACATTCAAAAAACTTCTGTTGTCTTTAAATACAATGTCAAGATCATTGGTGGCGTGGGGCTTACTGAATGGGTAAGGTAGTGAATGCTCATATAAAGTTTCAAAGCAATACGTTTGACGTATATTGGAGATATAAACCTTCCAAAACATTTTAACCAAGAAAAACTGAAAAGGTAAGGGCATACCCCTGTGAATGTTCATACAACATTTCAAAGCAAAACCTTTGACGCTAAATTTGATTGCCAAGTACAAAGTACCACAAATTTCACGTGGACTTTGGAAACACCAACAATTATTTTTGATCTTTGTAATAATAGCAAACCCATTACAGATCCTTCTATCTTTCAAAGCAAATTTAATGACATTAAATCGAAATACAGTAACTTTCAACATATATACACAGATGGTTCTAAAGATGGAGACAAGGTAGCTGCAGCAGCTGTTGTTCACAAACACAGCATAAAGAGCTAAGAGCTAAGAGTAATGATAGAGCTGGTAGTGCTGTTAAGGCAGCATTAGGTTTACATATATCTAATACCAAATTACCTTATACTGATTTTAAAAGTTGTATCAACACATATATTCGTAACTCTTGGCAAGCCGCTTGGGACTTGTCGGTGAACAATAAACTCCATTCCATTAAACCGTTACTCGGAGAATGGCGTCCTTCTAGTAGACCCATTCGTCGAGAGGAAGTTTTCCTAGCCAGGGTCAGGATAGGGCATATACGCTGTTCTCATTCATATTTATTACAAGGTGAGCAGTTTCCAGTTTTGCACCGTTAACGGTCAAACATATCTTGTTGGAATGTGTAGACTTTGATCCTATGCGACAAAGATACTACACAGTTAATACTTTGAAAGAGTTATTTGATACTATAGATTTTAGTCTTGTTTTAGATTTCCTTAAAGAAATCAGACTTTATAAATCAATATAATATTTTCCTATATATATTATCTTGTTTACAAGCCCGTTGGCGGGATTTGATGATTTACATATATACATAGTTTAAATTGCTACCATATCATCCCTTATTTGTAGATAGTTTTATCTTTATACGTTTACATTATTTTTAATTACTACTTCATTCTTTCATGATTCATCGGTTTTTGCGCACAATATGACCTATTTATGTGTCGACGTGCCATAAAACACCATTCATTAATTCATTCATTCATTTGAGGGTATTGGAGATATATGCCTTACAAAAAACTTTAACCAAATGTTGACCGTTCCGCCGCCTTTGCCTTCGCCGCCGGAAAAGTGATCCCTATATCTCGCGTTTCCTTCGAAAAGACGAGACAAAAATCACATTATAAAAGGAAATGAATGTAGTCTTCAACCCGTTTTCATAAAAAAAGCTTACATGTGCGACTTCACGTATCCAACACTTTCAACATGATGTGGTAAATTTCCGCTACTAAATTGTGGAAAATGCGTCGAATCGGTAAATTTTAGTGCACGGGCGGGCACCTGGGTAGAACCACCGACGTTCCGCAAGCCAGATGGATAGCTTCCTCACATAAAGATTTCCGGTCGCTGAGGGCTCGAACCGTGAGGCACAAGTGATTTTAATGCGGAGACTATATTGTATAGCTAAATTGTTAACTGCTTTTGTTTTCCTTCATAAAAGCCAAGTACAAAGTATTGTATGCTATAATTAGTGTATGCACTAGATAGTATTCAATACAAAGAAAAACTATAGTCGGACCTCAATTTATATACCTGGGGAAATCGGCCATGTAGCATGCTAGCAGTAAATTAGCAAGTTTTCTACGCTTTTTCAATAATCATGCAGGTAGCGTTGGGTACTTGTCCTTAACAAACGAGTCTGGTTCACCGCACGATATTATTATTGACACGTGCAATCCGTCGATACACAGTAAATTCTAGTAAGGCAAACTCACGGGGACTTACACGCCTGGTGAACAATGAAAACTGAGCGAAAGCCACTTCCGAGAAGGAGCCAAAGCGCGGTTCTCATCAACAAACGTGAGTATGATCTACTTTTATTTCTTTTAACAAGAACAACAGAGATTTTTTCAAAAATCGCGAAATGTATTTCCATGTAGGCAGATTAATACTTCATGTAGAATACAATTTCGCCTTTTAAAGTCTAAATTATAGCGGCTAGAACTTTTCTCCTGTTGATAGTTGGTGCAGGTTTCTCCACGGATCACACTTTCAACTTGTTTTGGAACCTATTTGCATTCAAGAAGTATTTCGATATTGAAAATCGCTCGAATATCGCCCATAAATTGCTTATGCCCTAAATGTGAATGTTGAAATTCTAATCTGAGTGATTTATGGTCAATCTTCTCGAGGTAGGGGAGCGAACGAGCTGGGGGTTGAGCGGACGCCTGTTTAATTCCACAAGCGTTTAATTCCACAAGCGACATACTTTGACGATGTCGATTCGAACGCAGTTGCGTCATGAACAGATGCTTTTTGTAGATTGTATTACCTTTTCTTCACCCAAAACGCCATTAGCAGTGGATTAGGTGTCACTGCATGTGCTTGCTTTGGAAATGATCTCCTTTACATCGTTCATAGTTAGGTTATTTATGTTTGATGATCTAATAAATGATACATTTCTGACACATACACGTCTCCGATATTCATTTCAGGTCCAGTTTTGCATCAAACCTGAATAAAATTCATCATAGTTGATGTTGACTTTTGTTTTCCTAACATATGCATTTTGAGATACTTTTTAAGATTGGGTAGAATTATCAAATAAACACATTTCTCAGCTACATTCAATTACCACTGGAAATCCTGACTTTGTTTCAGGTTATACCAAATTAATCCGTTAGTCATCAATATTTTTTCATGATATTTTTTTTTAGAAAATGTTCACCGCCCTCACCATCAAACAATCTGTGATAAGATATGGATTACTGCAAAATGATAGCGATGTAAATAATATAATTTAATAAATATATTGATATAAACCATTTCCTACACATGACACGCGTATCCGCATAAATTATAATTACAAGGTTTTTGCCAAAACATTCTGAACATATTCATTTGAACCATTTTACCAGTCATTGTATAAGTACACAACCATATAAATAAACATGCATAAGCAACTTATGGGCGGTATACGAGTGATTTTCACCATCGAGATCCATCCTGAATGCAAACAGGTTTCAAAAACAAGTTGAAAGTGTGATCCGTGGAGAAACCTGCACCAACTATCGACAGGAGAAAAGTTCTAGCCGCTATAATTTACACTTTTAAAAGGCGAAATTGTATTCTACATGAAGTATAAATATGCCTACACTGAAACACATTCCCCGATTTTTGAAGAAATCTCTGTTGTTCTTGTTAAAAGAAATAAAAGTAGATCATACTCACGTTTGTTGATGAAAACCATTGTTCTCCTTTTGGTTGTGGAACGAATGTTTGCCAGGCGTGTGTTAACACGTGGATGGCTGATAACCACTTGTTCTGATGACACGAACCGCGATATACAAATGCAACATCAGCCCGATACCATGTGGAGGTAAAACAAATGTTACATGTGTCAAACTGTACGCGGGCATACTTCATTATTAGCAGAGTTGTCTTTATTGAGCGATACTACGCTAGATCAAGTCCCGCCACTTAACGCTGCGGGTTCGAATCACAATAGGAGTTTCACTTGTAAGTGAGAAAGAGTCGACTTGAGGTATACAGTACCGGTTCGACCCAGGAATATGTGGGTGGTCTGCCTCCAACACAAAAAATCGACCGTCATGCATATATAGTCTAAAAAGTGCTGAAATGACGTTTAATTATAATACCAAACAAACAAACTGACCCCCATGACAGTCTTGCTTCCGATGAAGGGTTATTGTATGCATAAATCCTGTGCATGTCCTATGTTTCGAACTTTGTAACGAGATTTCGAACTTTGTAACGAGATTTCGAACGAAATTTGTAACGAGATTTCGAACTTTGTAACGAGATTTCGTACTTTGTAACGAGATCTTCACCGTGCACAGGATATGACCCTTCCTGCAAACAGGACTGACGGTTTACATCCGGTCCGACTGTGATAAGCTGTAATGTTCTCGTCTGCCATTGTCAAGGTACCGAGCCTGTCACAAGCTGTGATGATGAACCTCGTATGGCATTACTACGACGTTGATACTGTCACAAGTTGTTTGTTGTCTCTGGCATTGTTATGGCATCAAGTCTGTCACAAGCTGTTATACTAAATCTCTTCCGTTTTGACATGACTTCGAGATTCTCACAAGCTGTTATGTTGTCGTCGGCATTGCTTGACGTCGAAACTGTCATTGATATATGCTGTCGTTTGGCTTTGCCATGGCATCACAGGCTGTTATGTTGACTTATGAAATTGTCATAGGCTAACGTCAATATTGTCACAAGCTGTTATGTTTTCGTCTGACATTGTCATGACATAGAGTCGGTCAAAAATTAATATATTGTCTCTGACACTGACGTCGAGCATGACAGAAAATCATATGTTGCCGTCTGGCATTTTCATAACGTCGAGTCTTTCACACGCTGTTATGCTGTCTCTGGCAGTATGATGATTTTGAGTATTTCATAAACTGTTATGCTGTCGTCTTGCATGCCATGTAGTCAAGACTGCCACAAGCTGCTATGCTGTTCCTGGTAGTGTGTGACATCGAGACTGCCACACGCTCCTATGGTGTCCTTGGTATTGCCATGTCGTCAAGACTGGCATGAGCCGTTATGCTGTCATTTTTCAAAGAAGCAAACATTTATTATGGGGGGAAAACATGACAGCATTATAATTAAACTTAAAAACCCTAACACATGATAGTATTAAAATTCAGTTACGAAAATTAACATTCATTAATATTTCAAAAAATGTCACTGAATTTGTGAATATTGGTGACGGAAGCTGTTGGTTCAAAATTAATATTGACATTCACGTCTCGCCGTAAACGAGAGTTTGGATCCAGAACATGCAAAGAGAAGAACACACATTGCATTTGTCCTGCACACTCTCTGCCAATGTTGCTGTAAAAGCTAAAGAAGCTATTAAGAATTCAATTTGATTAATTTTTGTTAAAATGATATATGTGTTCAACTACAAATGTTGTCACCACTGAATAATACAAATGCGTTCCGTGCAGTACATCTGTTATGTCTGCCGGCGTGTCCGTGGTTAATTTCGCTTTTTAATGACGGACCACAGTAGCCCATGGAAAGACGTCACTACTTAAACAAATCTGTAAAAAGTTACTGATTTCGGGCTAAACATGTAGCAGCCCAAGAGCCTACTAAATATTAAGAAATCAAAAGAAATCAATATAACCCGTTCTGGAAATATGAAAAGAAAAAAGGCAACTCACATATCCATCAGTGAAAACAATATTTTTCTTCTTAATAGTATAGACTAGCATTATGGGCCTATTAAGCCTATAATGATAAAAAGAAAACGTTCATACGTGTCTATTCCGTCCACTGCTTATCCAAACAGAGGGGTAAAATCCCCAATTCATTTTCATTTTATAATTTTTGCCAATTTCATTAAAGGTCTTCGTCACCATCCCTGTATAGTTTCTGGTGCTACTTGAGAGTTGGTAGAAAACAATGATCTAGTTTACAGAAACTCTGCAGTTCTGAATCTAAGAAGGTTCTAGGTCCATTCTGCATAGTTTTATCTAGATAATAATGGAGAGTGGGCCTGGAATGTTCGGTTCTGTTGGTGCCATATAACCTTTTGTGTTGGTGCGCTGTAAAAAACCCAACTCAACTCGTCCAGTGTACGTCCATTTTCCTTCCGTTTACAACTTAAAATATCGTATTCTCCAAACGCGTCAATTTTAACCAAATTTTACATTGATAGTACTTGCGATAAAATACTCTTCATCTTCGAAACTGACAAGTCAATAACAGTTATGTTTGGCATGAAGCATATTATTGATATGAATAATGAGTCAAATAAGATGAAATGACCACTTTCATGACGTTAACAAACAGTCCATAATGAGATAAATAAGATGAAATATTCACTTTCATGACGTTAACAAACAGTCAGTAATGAGTCAAATAAGATGAAATTATCACTTTCCTGACGTTAACAAACAGTCCATAATGAGATAAATAAGATGAAATGATCACTTTCATGACGTTAACAAACAATAAATAGAAACATTTCCCCAAATTCACGAATTTATTACTACAGACTTATTTAATCTATGCTTATTTGTTCATGTATACATTTCAGTGAATAAAAATCGGTAGTTATTTGCTTATGCTCCATATATGCTTTACTTGCGGACCGTGTTAGTTTAATGTAGATGTGAGAATCATAGCTATTAGTATGTACATACCATAGAGCCATGCATCCATGGCTACATACCATAGAGCCATGTATCCATGTCTACATACCATAGCGCCATGCGTCCATGGCTACATTCCATGGCTACATACCATAGGGCCAAGCTTCCATGGATACATACCATAGAGCCATGCATCCATGGCTTTGAATTATAGACCATGAAGGAACCCATAACGACCTCATACTCACTTTCCTGACGAGGTTTCTGAAGAATAAAAAAATGCCTGCATAAACAACTGTCGTATTTTAATTGAACAAACCGTAAATACCACACGTGCATGGATAACTATTACCAAAGAGAATGATATCACGCCGATCTAGTCCTTTTTTGTAAGTACTTTCCTGAGTTTTCAACCATGTCGTGTCACCGTGGTCGGGTTGTTTTCCTCTCGAAATATCTCGTTGTCGTCTGAAATCTCGTTCCGTATTCAAAATATCTCGCTGTCGTCTGAAATCTCGTTCCGTATTTGGAAACTAAGCCTCGCCTAAACTCATAAATACAACCGACACAGAAAAATACAATTAAACACGATAACCGAAAATTGTCAGGTGTGTGAGTTTGGACGGGGCTAATTTAACATGATTGTATATAAAGATTATAAATAGGTTAGCTACGCTTAAAATGTGAGAGCCAACATAAAGGAAATATACAAAAATGACAAATAAGTCCCATAAAAACAAACAACTGGACAAACAAACATGAGGACCTTGTCATCGAATATAGCCAACATGTAAAGCATGAGACAAAACTGATATACGAAATGGGACGAAAGTCATGACAAAAGACCTTGCCATTGATATACAAAACGAGATAAAGACATGACACTTAGCTTGTCATTGATATAAGAAACGAGATACAATTCATGACAAAAACCCCCAAACTTGATGAACTTGTCATCGAATATAACCAAAATATAAGAAATTGATATACGAGAAACGCAAAGAAAGAAAGAGTCAACTATTTTACTAAATTGAAAGGAAAAAAAACGCATAATCAACAAATTGCCTATACTGCACTATTATACACACCTATCTCCACGTTCCAGATATATCTCAACGTGTTTTGTACAAAAAGGGGCTACAACTAATTACAGAAAGGACAACTCTGTCATGTAGTAGACCTTTTAATCAAAGTATACTTTGTTACACGAAATTCGTAAATGTTGAAGTTTCGCTTGAAAAAGTCAAGCCATTTCAGTCTAAGTTTTCTCACCTGCTCGCCATATTACCTTAGCTGTTGGTGCGACTATAAAATCCAATCCAATGAATTTGTCAAAGTCAATCTTTGTTACGCTCCGTGTCAGCGGACGTATTTACCACTTACGTTAGAATAATACATAGTAATTTATAACCTTTGCAAAGTACAATAATAGCGTGTCTAAATATGTGTAATTATTAATGCCTCAACAAACCCCTGAATTACTTCTGACACTTCCTGACGTGCATTCTAGTTATGTTCCTTATTCTTACAAGTTCATGTTCATGTACCGTTTGGATTTATTATACTGTTTTCTTACCCTCATGTGACTATATGTCAGGCAGAAGTAATAGTTATATTCTGCTCAGTTCAGCTGCAAGCCAACTGTTTATAACTTCGAGAAGCTGAATATATTTGTGAGGTTTTTCTTTATTGTAAAACATATATTTCTCAATAGAAAAACGATTCCGCAAGTCTCATATTTGAATCTATACAATTTGAGACGTGTTGGAAGTATTTGCTCCGTGATCCGTTTTGTAATATTTAAGGTTAAAGGCGTAATAGACGATATTAAGCATATGTAATCATTCTCATGAAAATAATATAAATATGTTACATGTACGAAGAAAATAGAATCCTTTTAATTACCCGGTAATAACTTATTTTTTTCGTTAGTCTTTTAAAAAAATGTATAGTTTTGAAATTTTCTTTAAAGGGGAACAACTGTCATTACTGTATAAATACAATTGATGCACACTATGTCCCTTCGGTGAAAAAGCACCGGTTTTGCTATTGGTTGTTTAAGTTGTTTCAATTACTAAATGCAATATGCTATATTTATAATTGTACTGGTGTTGTATTTGATCTATAAGTTGTTTCAATTACTAAATGCAATATGCTATATTTATAATTGTACTGGTGTTGTATTTGATCTATAAGTTGTTTCAATTACTAAATGCAATATGCTATATTTATAATTGTACTGGTGTTGTATTTGATCTATAAGTTGTTTCAATTACTAAATGCAATATGCTATATTTATAATTGTACTGGTGTTGTATTTGATCTATCAGTTGTTTCAATTACTATATGCAATATGCTATATTTATAATTGTACTGGTGTTGTATTTGATCTATAAGTTGTTTCAATTACTATATGCAACATGATATTATAATGTACTGGTGTTGCTATTGATTTTTTTATGTCGTTTCAATTAATATATGCAATATTGACTTGAACTGAATTTTGTATAGTCACACCAAAAGCTAAGGTCATATGACGACTTTCCAGCTTCCAATTGAAGTTGTTTCAATTACTATATGCAATATGATATATTTATAATGCACTGGTGTTGTTTTTGATATTTAGGTTGTTTCAATGACTATATGCAATATGATATTATAATGTACTGATTTTGCTATTGGTTCTGTAAGTTGTTTCAATTACTATACTGTACTGTATGCAATATGATATTATTATATGTGGTTCTACTGATTCTTTCGTTGTTTCAATTACTATATACAATATGATATTATTATATGTGGTTCTACTGATTCTTTCGTTGTTTCAATTACTATATACAATATGATATTATTATATGTGGTTCTACTGATTCTTTCGTTGTTTCAATTACTATATACAATATGATATTATTATATGTGGTTCTACTGATTCTTTCGTTGTTTCAATTACTATATACAATATGATATTATTATATGTGGTTCTACTGATTCTTTCGTTGTTTCAATTACTATATACAATATGATATTATTATATGTGGTTCTACTGATTCTTTCGTTGTTTCAATTACTATATACAATATGATATTATTATAATTTGTTTGTACTTGTGGTTCTACTGATTCTTTAGTTGTTTCAATTGCTGTATGCAATATGATATTATTATATTTGCCATGAACTTAAAACAATTATGAACATATTTTCGTATTCGGGTATTCTTTTTACAACGGGTGGTGCATTCAGCGAAGCTAATATGAAATTACCGGGACAAGCACTAAAAGCTATTTTGAAACTAAAAATATATCTTCCAAAATGTACAAGCATCTTTACTTGAACTATTTGATAAGTTAATTACCCCTTTCTTAAACTGGGGGTGAAGTGTCGGTATTGACAAGAAATGTCATTTAGTATGAGAATCTCAGATAGTTAATATGCGATATTTTAATATTGGTGATAGTGAGGAAAGTAACTGGTGGACTCATTTGTAGAATACACTCTCTGTACTACACTACATCAACTTCCTCAGTCAGGTATTCATACATAATCGTTTACAACCCGAGACATAAAAGTATGAGGGGTGTGTTGGGGGAGTTGAGGGGGATTTCAGTGGTGATCACTGCCTGATGGTTATTGATTCTGACTACGGAGGGATAACCAGCTTGAGGCTTCTCAGCAGCATTGCTAACTCACTGGATGCCACTCTCTGAGTGCTCATGTACTTCCTAATGATGTTGGCATCTTCCACATGGATTGGGCTGCAAATCACCTACATCCTACTTCAACCGAAAACAACCATGTGGTTGATTGAACGTTTGGCTTGACACTCTTCAACAAGTTGTATATACTTCATAGCAGCCTTTCCGTCATGCTCCTCATCACACCTGTATTCCATGAGCCCCGTCAGATTTATGATGATCAGCCGAATGGTACCGGTAGACCAGATAACCAAGAAATATAAAAAGATCGGACAGGGAAAGTAGCATTCAAGGAGGACAGTCAACCACAACACACAGAAACAAACACGCAAACAGACAAACAAGAAGGCAAAAGTAAAAATAAATGCAAACGACATCACAAAAGGGTTGACAATAGAGCTACCGCCTTGGACCGGTCAGTGGCAAAGTAGGCCACTGAGGGTTTAAACCGGTTCTAGGGTGCACCAAACCTCACACTTACCCTACTGTCATCCCATTAAAACAGTGTAAATAAAGAAATCCCAGTCATGATCTAATCTCTAACCAACAAGGCAGCATCAATAGGCAATATAAGTAAAACACAAATATGCTTGTGTAAATATAATACAAAAAACAAAAGCCTAGAAAGCCACAATGAAGGTACTCAGTGACTTGGCAGAAGCCAGAGCAACAAGAGAATAAACCATTAAGGGAACGACAAGAAAGATCATAGACAAACATCAAACACCACAGTCCCAATGGGCTTTAGGTAGGAGTCATCATACGGTCCACAGCCTGTCCGGTCACCGTACAATTAAAGAGGAAAGCATAGTGGCGAACTGTAAAAGGGTCCACCACCAAGCATGCAGTACGTTGCAAAATGATAGGGTCATAACCTCTTTTGATAAACTTTTTAACAAGTTTAACAAAGATAGTATGCAAGTGATCTTACGAAGTTTATAAATCACATCACCATAGAAGTCAGGTTGTGATAGTCCTTGTCGCAGAAGAGTCCTTTCCGTAAATTACTTTTATATTTGGAAAGAAGATCAGGGTTACGATAATAAAAGTTTGCAAAGGTTTTACGAAGTTTATGGTAACGGTAACCCTGATTGAGTAGCTTTTTAGTTATACAAAGATTACGAATATTAAAATCATCTCTCTTGTCATAGATTTTGCTAATTATTTCACCATTTTCAATCGAGAGATCTACATCAAGAAAAGAAGCGTTATTATCAGATATATTAGCTTTGTTAAGCTGAAGTTCTTTAGGATAAATAGTATTATCCATAGTTGGAAAGAAAGGATTGCCGATGTTCAATATATGTCATCCAGATACCGAGAGGTGTCATTAAAGGCTTCAATAACATCTGCCTGGGTATCTGGTGAATGACTCAACATGAAATCTCTTTCATAGCAAAATAAAAACAAATCTGCGACAAGTGGTGCACAGTTCGTACCCATAGGAATACCAACAATTTGTCTGTAAACGGTGGTTCCATACCTGACGAAAATATTATCTAATAGGAAGATGAGTGCTTCACAAACTTCATAGCAAGTCCACATATTATAATTGTCTAAAATGCCGTTAGTAAAAAACGCTTCAATATTATTACATGACAAAATGTAGTATGTTTTTTGAATAAGAGAAATTAGCTTGTCTTTAATAAGGTGATGTGGTAAGGTTGTAAGTCATAAGTGATTATTGATGAAACTTTTTATAACTTTTTTATAGACCAAAATAAATTAATCCCAGAGTTTTCATCACAATATAGTTTAACGTGATCTTTAACGGCAGTAAGACAAGAAGTTAAAAGTTGGAGATATTTGTTGTGGTGCAGGCACTAGAATTCGAAATAAAGCGAGCCTTATACAGATTTTTTTTGTAATTTAGGAATCCAGTACATAGTAGGCAGTTTATTTTGCTTATCGTTTACACCAGCCTTGAAAGTAGTGCACCGAGTGATATTTGCGGAAACAACATCATCCTTAGTAGGTCTCGGAGGAAATAAAGAGAGGTTAGCATTATAAAAGTCAATACGTGTATCTATACTTTTAAGAATTGATTTTTTCAAAGTAGAAAGCGAGTTTGGGTCCGCAAGTTCTCTACGACACCATTTTATACTAAAATCGTCAATGGAGTGGGCGATCTGGGTACGACAGGCATTAGAATCAATAGTTGAAGGTAATCTATATTTAGGAGCTTTCGAAAACAGATGCCGAATACGTTTATCAACAATATCAAAATTACCAGTGATGACATGACCTGCTGGAGCATAGCAACATTTTGATGTGTTGCATTCACATTCCTTAGGAGTATTATGTACTATATCAAGGACAGAAACTTTTTTTTTGTAGTTGAAAATAATATTTCTAATAGGCTTTTTATACTTAAAACAAATTACAGGACTTTCGGAATTTTTGAAATATTTTGGGATAGAATCAACTACATGAGTATCTCGAAAAATACTAGGCATGTTAATAAAATCAATACCTTGATTAATATATAGAAGTTTTAGAAAATGCCTGACGTGATCAGACTCCTTGTCAATATGGGGTCGGCTCTAACAGTGTAACCAAGTCGGGTCTAACAGTGGTGTGGCCAGTGTCTGGGAAAAACAGCTTCATCTTTAAATCCCCTATCATCTCCCACGACTTGGCTCTGTGCAGAATCCCACTCGGCTCGTTGGTGGTCTCTGCTAACATTCTTGCATACATGTGCTAAAGCTCTGCTTCTTCCGCTGAACTGGACGCAGCTTTCTAATTTCTCCATCCATGACATCTGCTAATTGAGTCGGCACTCTGTCATGTGGCACCAATATCATCCTTTAGATCAGACTACTTTGCAGGAGGAAGGTATGTGATCCGGGGTCCCTCTGTTTCCACTCAGAATGCATGTTGGGTTTTCAGTCAGCTCCAACAATATAGATTAGCTGGTGTGGAGAGGACAACACTTTTCAGAAGAAAGTTTATGCGGACTCGTTCCATGTGCCAAAACTCGGCGGACCATGGGAGTCGCTTATCTGTTACATTCAATCGGGTAGATGCTTCCTGACTACCAAGCTAAACTATTTGTGACATCCTCTGCTCCTCCTCTTTCTCTGAATATCTGCCTTGACAATATATCTTCCTGTCTATGTATCCGACGCCGCCCGACGCCGCCCGACGCCGCCCATATTGGTTGGCTCTGCAATATTCCCAGCCCTTACTTATCGCTTGTTGTTGATACACATTCAACGTACGAGGAGCGTTCATTATATAATGCAACTAGCCGTCATATTCACGTTGTGTGAGGTTTACACACGAAATTTGAAAATGATCTTATAGAATGCACCTTTAGTGACACTTTCTGAAAATTAATTAAAATCAGTGAAGATATAAGTCTATGACGACTGTTTGTTTGGGACATATTCATATACACTGCCTTAACAAGCGGCAGAAAGTTTAATGAATTTGCATATGTCTTAATGTTGGATTCATAAAATAAAATGCATTTTGCAGCAAAGTAATTTATTCAAACTTTTGTTGTAACTAGAAGAACAAAAGTACTGGAAATATGTGTAAATATTACGTAAACGATGTTTTCAATAAAGACATCGATATAGTCCAATGCAAGAAATGCCGTTTTCCTGGAAATATAAAATTCCTGAAAATATCAAATTCCAATAAAAATAAATTCCAATAAAAACAATAGTCAAAATCAGTTTGAAAATATGACGGAAAATGGTTTGTTTTAAATATATGGGTAACGAATTGAAGGGATACTCTAAAGATTTAATATATAATCAACAATTTTAGTTACACCGCTTCAAAAATATTAAAGCCTGAAGTTGCTCTTCGCGTTTTTAGCATACAATTTAAGCTAAATTTTGTCGCACTGACATTTAAGGAGCAATAAACCCAAAAATAAACATATTACAAATAAAAACTACTAACATTTTCATATGGAAGATATAAAAGTTTGTGGTTTAGGCAAAACAAGTCCATATTGGCAGCCGAAATCAGATTTTAGTCAAAATAGTTTTTTTCCGTTTTTGGCGTGTTCAGTATCCTTTACATGTCTTAAAGAAATGCCTCCAAAACACACTTTTTATTGGATGGCAGTATCTGAAATTTGATAAATTATTGGGGGGAAATTTCATTTTAGCATAATTCCTATCAATAACTACAACAATGGACCATAATTAAATTTTAGAACCATAGTTGCATTATATAATGAACGCCCCTCGAACTTCAGTCTCGAAGCTCTGTCCAGTGACTGGCTTACCGACCACTTTCTACCGGTGCGTAGCTCAGTTACTACTTGGCTGATTCCCTCATCATTGGAGCCTCTCAACGTCAGGAGTAACATTGTTTTTGCCATCTTGAACTCCTCCACCAGTGATGATATTGGTATTGCAGCTTGCCAGGAGATATGAACATGCCCAAACCTGTGAAGCTTGGAGCATTAGCCACCGATGAAGGACAGTGTTGACTTATTTTACAGGGCTTCGACTGTGGTTGTAATATCTCATGAGCATCTGTTGTCAGATGAGTATTGCCAAAATGCTGTTCGGATATTTCCTTATCCTGAACTTTTCATGTAATCCTGTCTTGCCCACCTTTCGGAGACAATACTCGGCCTGATCTTTCATCCGCATGATTGCATATTGGTCTCTCAGCTTCATACCATTTAACAATGCACTTTATTGGATTATCTCCAGTGCTTGGGATTTCTTCTCCCTGTATCTTCAGTTTGTACTCTGAATCCGGCGGCCCCTCTTGATGACACTCCTCGAATGTCTGGGCTTGAACTGCATACGCGTCTCATCCAACGTTGACAGTATCCATCTGGCTGGCATGTGTGACTCTGTTGTCACAGTAATGTCATCCATAAAGCCATGTTTGATGGCATCCTGATTCCCGAAACTATTTTTGGTCCTCTTGTTTTACTTTCTGCAGCTTTCAAGATGAGGTTAATGCCTATAACAAACAGGATAACGTATACTGTGCATCCGTATACAATGCCTCTCTCGACATGTATTCACTCCGTGGTAACTTGTAGCTAGCTCATGATTAGCTTCTGGTTTACCACTACTAACTGCATATAAACCCCAGAGGTATAGTCGAATGTAATTCCTGTAATAACTAGAATGGTGTTCCACAATAAGTATGTATCGCTGAACAATTTCGAATCCAAGCATGCATATCAATGAAAACAGCTGTACCCTTGACCTGTTTAGTAAACAAACAGGAACTTTCTTACATGTCTTGTGACCACACATTTTCTGGTGATTTTTCAAGTGTTTTTCTATATGAAAATTACACTACTAAATTATGTATACTTGAGTTGAAAGATAGTGGAGAATTTGTTGCATTTTTGTATTTGTAGTTTTCTTATTTTTGCAGGCAATGCGAAGAAGCTGCTTACTTTGCGACAGGCGCATATCTAGAACAATTTTGGTCATACGTATGGTTGATCGCAATACTAACAATCATTAAAATTGCTTTGAAATGCATTATGTTTCTTTTTTATTTTCAAATTTTTCTTACGCAGGTGCGTATCTGCGTATAGGCAGCTATGCGCCTGCGGCCTTGTCTTCTTAAAGACAGGTGTAACTCGGGCGGTATTCATTTCGTTTGCAGCCAATGGGTTCGTTCAGGGTTCTCCCATCGGCAACCACGTTAGTAGTATAGATACTGAGAGTACCAGGACAGTTTCCTCCCTCGCGACAAACAATCAGCAGTTATCAGTTATCTCTAGTTGCCCTTGGCACAAAGATGCAAACGTTAAATGGCGGTGGCATACTTGCTACCAGACCCCTCACAACTATACAAACTGCTTGATTGCCCTCCGCTTAGGAAGAACTTTACCAAAAACCCCAGTATCTATTGATTTAGTATGAATAATATCCCACCGTCTCCTTTTTGCAAATAACTAATAACATTTACAAATCATTAAGGAAGGTCAGACGGAACCGGACAGTAGTCTTCATCATCGCTGTGCATATCATTTTTTACCATGGAGTATTTTATTTTCCTACATTTTGTTATCTTATATTTCAGTTCATGAAGCTCTTCTCTGTTTCTATCCAGCTCACGTTCATAATTATCCATTTCAACCAGCAATAGTCTTCGCTTATTAACTTTGCTTTTTTTGGTGTCCATAAAACTATCTCATATTCTACTTGGAGTTGCTTGCCTCTCATCAATTCTTTTTTATATTTATTTTTTAAATTGTCAAGTTTTCTGCAAATCTTTTCTAACTTTTCTTATTCCATTATATATAATAATACTATACATCATTTATTTTTAAGTTCTTATTTAATATTTTCAATATCCTTAAATGGGACCCAACTATTGAAATCCTCATTGTAACCCTTCCATTTAATCACTGTTTGTTTCTTTTTGTAATCACGTCGTATTACTTTTTCAATCCTGAATATTTCTTGCTTTGCTTTTATCATTTCTAATTCATAAAAGCTTCCCTCAATGTTTTGGTTGTTTAAATTTTTTATTTTGTATGTCACAGGATTTGTATATTGAATTTCATCAACAACAAATATTTCTTCAGTCCAATTTGGAGTATAACCTTTCTCAAACGTTCTTTTATATTTGCTGATTCTAACATTATCCCCTGTTTTAAACTTTGGCTTAATTTGATTACTTCTCATTTTTCCATACAAGTTGAAATACACCATTCCTTTATTCTTTTCATCACTTGCTTCAGTTGGCGTCATTTTAATACTCCGATGTTTTGTATTATTATACTTACCAACCATCGCCTGAAGCACGTCTAAATATATATTTGTATTGTTAGCTGTAAAATATTTCCACATCTTTTCTTTTAATGTCCGGTTAAATCGTTCAATTACTACAGCTTTTCAGAAATTAAACGTATGATACATTTTAATATCATTATCACTGAGAAATTGCTTAAACGTCTTGTTATAAAAGTCCATACCTTGATCAACCCACAACAATTTACACGGTCTTCCTGTACTTATTAACGCTTTGGTAATTTTTAAACCAGTTTTATTTGGTACTGGCCCAACCCAAGTAAAGTTACTAAATACATCAATAACAGTAAGCAAATATTTAGTACCTTTATTATACTTTGAAAACGATTGCATATCAACCAAATCAGCAGACCATATTTTATCAATTTCATTAACAATCACACGGCGTTGAGTGAACTTTCTTCGTATAGGCTTATGAAGTTCATCTGCTAACTTGTCAGTTCATTTCAACGCCTTTTCTCATTTTTTGATGCTCCAAGACCAACTTTATATTTTGTACTAATAACTGGTTTTACTATCAAATTCTTAGCAATCTTTTCTCCAATAGTTTTAGACTTACTAGATTTCAAACCAGCAAGCATGTTTTTATCACACATTGATATATTACTAGGATTTTCATCATAACAATAATCATGATCTTTACAAACAGCATCTAATTCATTTACCGGTTCTCCACTATCAAGTGGATTACCAGGACCACAATATTTATAACCTGGAATTGTTAACGCCATTTTAGGCAACAGCGGAAGTAGAGCTTTATGAATATCAATATTTCCACCTTGTGTACTTTTAACAAACTGTGTTTTAGTAATACCACAAGATGCAAAAGTTGCTTTTAACATTCTTCTACCATGTTTTTGTCAATATGCACTGAGGATTAACATTTTCAGTAACCATTTTTTCTTTTATACAATAATTCATATATAATATGATTAGACTAAACTTTGTTTAGCCTAAACTTTGTTTACAAAATATGATTTCATAATGTTTTCATTTTCTATTGGTTTGTATGGTTTTAATATTTTATAAAGAATATCATACATACTATTTCCTTCTTGTAACTTTTTAATGAAGAATAGACAGAAATATCCACATAGGACACTTGTTTTATCTTGATACTGAATAGTGTTGTATTTTAAGTTGGGTATGTACGCTAAAACTGCTTTTGTTGGGCTTAGACCAAACGGATCGAAGTAATAAGTATCATAGTAACAAGTCCAGTGTGTACCAGGTCCAGTATGATAATCAAGATTAATAATACCAGATTTTTGTTTATTTTGTTTTATTGGTAATTTCTTTTTGCTGTACACCCCACTGGATTTTTGTATACCTAGCTGCTTGACCCGTTTAATTATATCTAAGTTGGAGATAGGTTTATTTTTTTAAATTATTTTATAAATAGGATACTTCTATATGGCCCAATTTGCGAGTCTACTTGTAAACCATTCCCACGATCAACTCTTAGTCCTTTTCCTCTTCTATCTACTTGAAAACCTTTTCCTGTTAAACCACTAATAAGAGATCCGATTAATGGAATTCCTAATGATGCAAGAAGTCCAGAAGTCCCCCGTCTTGCTGTTGTTCCTTTGTTAGTTTAATAGGGCAACAACCTTAAGATTTTATTATCTTTTTTATTTGTGGTAGTGTTAACGCACTAGAGTCAAGTAGTGCTTGTTTTTATCACTAGGCACAGTAACCATTTCTTTTCCAAATAGTTTGTCGATTCCAGTACTCGCCAGACCACTCAGTGCCCTGTTGCTAGTGGTGCAAATACTTTTGGAGCGAGTCTGGCAACTGTTGGTAATATTGTTTTAGTTAACAAACCAGCTAATGCACCTAAAAAGCCTCCATTTTTAGACTGAGATTTCATTTGTGATTTTGATATATTTATGTCTAATCCTCGTCCACCAGATTTAGCTTTGTTAATATTGTTAATCTGAGTAGCTGTCAGTAGCAAAGGAAAGTCTGCAGTTAGTTTTTTTTTTTAACCTGAGTGTTAGCTCACTTTTGTTTTCATACGCTTTTGCTAAACTTCTCTTTTGCCCCTCTGTCAAATCTATCGAACACTTTACGTCATATATACTATAAGTTAGATTAAATAATAACTAGTTCATTTCCAACGGTATCAATAACAACATTTTCCTTGTATAAGACTAAAGCATAAACTTTATATCTAGCGGCAGGAACGTTGTTTAGTTTATATCTCAAACTTAGTTGTTTTGGATCAACACTGACTTCATTACCTGTGTCACTTAAATCGAAATATATCATTCCGAAAATATTTTTAAAATTACTCACGTTGAGTAAAGTTCCGGTGTTTTTATCATTTTGTTTGTAAGAATAATTAATAACATCTCTGAATATTCTTATGATATTAGCATAACTATATTCGGTTTCTGGATAATAAACACCATTTCCAACTTCCAATCTAGCTGATTGTAAATAGCAATCAGCATTAGCAGCATTTAGTTTAAAAGTATCCAAAAGATGAGGATTTTATGTTTGAGAAGAACTCTTGTCTGACCTTTGCAGATAAACAAAAACATGGTTTGGACTTTGGCTCCAGCCGTTATTCTAAATACAGGTTCTGTTAGTTGAGTACTAGTGCTTTCTTGTATCATTTCACGAAGGTAAGTCCAACTTGTTGTTGTCATGTGATTTGTCATTACGTAACTTAAACCATCTGAGTTAAATATCATTCTAGGTATCCACAAAACTAATTTATTAATAACTGCTCGACCATCATCACCACTTGATTTGAAAATTAACACATTATAATCTGCCAGTTGCAAGCTCATTTGAATCTGACTAGGAGGAAGCATGTTTGTTTCCAAACCTTCAAAGAAGGAATATTTGTTTAATGGAATTATAGAGTCAACTTTTTGATTAGTTATGATTAAAGCATGACGAGCAGTAAATCCTAGGTTATAACCAGCTTGGTCATCTCTAGATTCTGTAGCAGTCGTATTGTCTTAATAAAAGTATTTGTTTGTTACGGTTGTCTTTGCATAATCGTCAGAAATTTCAAGCAAGCTTTTGACATTAACAAATCTGTGAAGATTATTTCCATCGTAAACAATTTTTCCATTTTGCTTTACTTGCATTTGATCAATCAGTGAAGCTGCATCATTAATTAAAGCAATTATGTCAGCGTCTGCGAAAGCGGCTCCATCAGCAAGAACTTCTATCATTAAGTGTAAACTGATAACCACTTTTCATTTGCCTGATAGCATTTCCTGGTTGTGTTATAGGAGTATCTAAATGACAATTTGAGTAGCGCTACGTTTTATCCTTGGAAAGATGGTCCAAGAATGAGATTTTGAAAGATATACTTCAAATGTTTCTTTTAGTATTCGTTTACCATTTTCTATTTTTTGTTAGCAAATGACTCTCCATGACCTATATTAAACAAACTAAAATATTCTATATCAATGTCTGTATTTGTAACTGTATATGTAAGGTCTACTTCAACTATATAGCGTTTTAAAATTACTACGCCGATGAAACGTTTACCACCGAGATATTCTGTAGCATATTCTCCACTTTTTATAAGTGGATTGGTTACAAAAGTAAACGCCTCGAGAAAAGCATCACGCCTGGTTCTTTCAAGTGGTTTTCGTGTTGGATATGACACATAACCGGCATGATCTCGCATGATGTTCATTCCATCATCTATTTTAGCTTCAAGAATTAGAATCCGACTTATAAAATTCTACTTTTGCTTTCAACTCATCAATTATACCAAGAATTGCTGTGTGCCGACTACCAGACTTTTGATTAAACTGTCTCAAAAAAGCTATTTCATGATCAAAAGCTGTCTTTCTTTTTTCCTGTGCAGTTTTGTCAACCATTTTCTTTTTGATGTCTTCAAATTATTTGTTAATATCGTCAACGTTGGTGTTTGTCTGTTCATTTGATATTTTAATTTGAGTTATTTCGGTAGCAAAAGCAGTTCTCATTTGTGTTGAAAACATCAGCAATAGCAGTTTCTAGTTCATTGTTATCAACCATTTGTTTATTGATTTCTTTAATTCGATCATTAATACTTTCAACACCAACTTGTATTTTTTCACCTAACTTTTTATAGAGATCACTCTCTTCCAGTCCATCTTCTTTCTTTTCTAACTCTTTTAAAGCATCACCCAAAAGTTTTATTTCATCTTTTAAACCGTTTTGAATTTCAATCATTTTCTCACGGTTTGCTTGTATCTTTGTTTGTATTTGATTTAGTTTATCATCAACACCTGTTTAAATTTTTTCATCATGTCTGGAATTGTATCAATATTATAATCACGTCTTTGCCACTCTTCTCAAAGTAAATTGCTTTGTTGCTGCATCATCAGATTCTTCTTGATTACCTACATTGGTAATTTTATTATTATCCATGTTGAGATTACTTCTTAAAACATTTTCCTGGTTTTTATCCTTGTGAAGATAATTAACCAGATGTTTTTGTTTTACATACTCAGACAGCACAATACCAAAATTTGTAATATTAACACTGCCAGTAGTAATTTCCTCGCCCAGATCATTAAAAAGTCCCATTATATATAATATATATTACATTAAATTTCGCCGTTGAAGTTACGCTTTACTAGCTTTCTCGGACGATCAAGATATAAAAAGCCATACTGTTTGTCAGTTGCTTTTTTGTAATGATCTTTACTTATGTCTTGTTCTCTAGAAAACATGTTTATTTCATTTATACTTGGAGTTGCGAAGAATATGTAATGAGAGCAATTCAACCGAATGTGATAAATTAATTGATAATATCGTTTTGATTGCGTTCACAAACATAATCATCAAAAATGACCATCTTCTGATTATCCGAATCTAAATCATTTACAGGGATAACTTCATCATTTGAACATTCTAATATGTCTTCGACTGGAATTTTATTCTTTTTTGCTATTTTTTTTCAATTTCAAGTTTTTGTTACAAGACCTGATACTTGGACTGTTCCAAGTTTTTAGCAAACAAGTAAATCTTGTCATAGTAAACTAAAGCTTTTAATAGCATGTGAACTAATGTGTTTGTCTGGCCAGAACCTGAATTACCGCATATAAGCATTCTAAAACAACAGTCTGGCATGAAGTTCCATATCTGTTTGAAATTACCGTTTTCTGTTTTCATATCATAGTTTGGAATTTTCATTATAATAATACTTATATAATACTTGGATAATACTTGTCTTAACTTGTCTTAACTTATTTTAACTTATCTTAATTTATCTTATTTTAATCTAACCTTATATTACACATGTCTTTGTTAAAATGGAAAGAATTAGCAGATAAAAAGCGAAAATCGAGTGAGCTTGTTAAAGAATACGAGAATAAAGTTATCAGAAAAAGACTAGAAAAAGGAGCTAGTCGTGATTTATACACAGAAGTACTTAAACCTGTAACTAGCGAAATAACAGAGCAAACAAGGCGGCTAGCTGAACATTTGATGACCCTTCCAGAAATACGCCAACGGTTGGCTATTCTTCGTGAGGCAATACGTCCACAATTAGTTGCCCCGCCTGAGCGTGGAGCTATAGCACCGCCAACACTACCACCACCGCTACCACCACCGCTACCACCGCCACCGCCACCACTAACGCTACTACCACTACCACCACACGTTTTAAAAAAACCAGCTATCAGCCAAACCGTAGATCCTATAGACCAAGCACCGCCGACTGATTTTGGGGAGGAACTAAAGCGGACAATAGAGTCTTGATCAAAATGAAGAAGTGCTTCAGACAGAGTGCTTAGGCCAAAACCTGCCAAACCCACGGAAGAATTATATGAAAAAATCAAACAAAAAACTCTTCAATTGATCCCGAGGAAGAAATACTAGGAGAAATAGAAGAAGAATGGGAAGAAGAAGAACCTGCTGCGAGGCCTAAGGAACCCAAACCGGTGTATGATGTTAATTTGAATGCTGTTATGAATAAATAAGTATGTTTTGCCAATACCAACTGAAATACCAGGTATTACTGATGGGAGTGCTGATTATGATGAATATATTAAAAAGGCTAAAGAGTTACTCAGGGAATTGTCTTACGATATTAGAGGTCTAGAGGTAAAAATAAGCAACCTCGACGGAAAAAAACTCAGGGAGAAATTCGAGAAGGTAGGCGAGGCAACTAAACTTAAATATTCAAAATTACTCAGTTACCCCGAGCACCTCAGAAAACTAAAATTCTGCATATGCAAAAACATAATGATCTGACTGATGAACTGAAAGCTATATATTTTTACATAGAGAAGTTGCCTAAGCGAATTCGAACAGCTAGTGAAACTATACAAAAGACTGGCAAAGGGATGCAACAAAATGAAAATTCCTACAAAGTCGACAAAGATGGTCACTATGGAATGTTACAAATTGATTTACCTAAGCTTGTTGGTCATCACAAACTTATTGCTAAACAAGGAGAAGCAGTTGTGCTAGACCTAAAAGTAGATGATGATTTTATAGACTTGATAACAAAGCGTTACAGTAATAAAAAACGTATTCAAAGCTGTCTCAAAATGCTTTTAAGGAACTAACAGAAAAAAAGACTTTGTTAAAAGCACATCATAGGAGTTTTAAACAACTTCTATCATATGTCCAAACAACAATAGGACTAGAAAATGATGAAGAGGTAATCAGAATTGCCTTTAATAAAATGTTAGAAATTCAAAAAAATGATAATTTCACAGAACCTCTGGAAATGTATATGATTTTTTTTAAAGTTAAACGGTCATGGCATCCATTCGTAATTCTTTTTCAACTTGATTCCATATCCTATCGTACTTCTCTCTAGTAGATTTTGTTTTAATCGGTTTTGTTTATTTTTTTTATTTTTAATATTTTAAATATTTTCTGAAAAATGTATTCAAAGTTGATTGATCTTTTTCGACCTTCTAGCTTAACCAAAATCTTTACAATTTTGTAAAACAAATCTTCAAATCTTTGTCTATTTGTAGAAGACAAATCATATGCTACCAAGTAATTATCCAAATGATATTTTCTGTGATAAATACTTTTCTTTTGATTGCAATTGTAACCTGTAATGAGATTATAACCATTGTGAGTGCCACAATTAAAACAGATACGTTCATTATCAAAAAACTTCACAAGTATCGTTACAATTTATACATGCATAAGTACACTTCTAACAAAGCTTGGTTCCAACACAAAACTGACAGTGCTTCTTTTCATTAGTTATGCAAAATAAGATACAATCTGAACACATTCCAGGAGGATCAATAATATCAAAAACTTTTTTTTTACAATATTTGCAATTCATTATACTATACTATAGAATTATATATTTAAATATAGACTTAAAGAAATATTATCTTATGTAAACTTGACAAAGAGTTAATAGTTTTTACAAACTGTCAAGATCTGACTGAAAGAATTATAACCATGGCACAACAACTAACATTGCCATGGCAAATAAAAAACAACAGATATAAATAAACAGGTTGCATGCTTTTAGTAAAAAACAAATTTCATCAGCAACTCGTGGTTTTGTAACTGAGGATTCTTTTATTCCTTACTACAGCATTTTGTTAGACAGAGAAATTGATATGGTTGTTTATGCCGGTTAAATAAAAATAATTAATATAATCTAACCAGGGAATAAATATTTAACTTCAAAATAATTAAATAAAATAATTATAGGCTTAAAGAAATAATCTCATATAATATTATATAATGAGTATCCGAGAAATTGAAACATCCCCAAAACAGTATAGCAAGGTTTTTAAAGTAAATGTTATCAGTAATGACCCGCTCACTCAACTGCAGAAAACACAACCAAGCGTTATAAAATTTCTTAAAACGGAACTAAGAAAAACGGATGTGAAACATACTTCTAAAAAAACATCGATGGGAGACAAAGGAACAGGTCCTGCAACCACATACAAAACAGTTTACTTTAATTCTAAAGCGGCAACAACATTAACCGAAAATAATATTATCGAGGCGCTGGACAAAGCACGTGAAGAAATTATAACTAGAGTTGGAAATTGGATTCAGATTGGAAGTGGTTGGCAAACTGAGGTATTAGATGCACACTACATAAATCGAATAAAGTATAAGCCTTTGCGAGGTAGCTCGTATTTAAATTTACCGAAAGAACTTGCTAATGCTAAAAAAGGACTAATAAATAAATGAAGATAACGAGTGCTTTAGATGGTGCCACTTAGCTTCTACGTTTCCTGTTAAAACACATCCCGAGAGAATATCGCATTATAAAAAGTATATCGGAGGTCTAAATTACTTTACAAATGGAGTAGTCTCTTGTAACCCTTGCCTGACGAGAAAATAATGGGTAGTGCTACGACTGATTGACCAGTGTCAGAATAATGTGACTGTGGGGTGGGCGTATCATGTCTACTACGGCGTGGTATTCCAGTGTGGCAGCACTATAAAGAAACCATTGAGTTCGCTGCTTCAAGTAGACATATCATCACATTACACAACAACACGCAGATAAAAGTCCAGACATTGTGCCTATAATCGACGGGTAGGACGCCTGTCGTAGGTGGAGGGACTATAATCCTTAGAAATACACACACATTCACACACACACACACACATAAATTACAAAGAAATAACATTTCCTGTTACTATCAAACAAATCCCAAAAATAGAAAAACAAAACAACATTTGTTTTAACATAATTATTTGGGTATGAAGATTATCAAGTATACCCTTTGTGCATATCAAAAAATAAAGCAAACAAATCGTGTGATATGCTTTTGATCACAGAAAAAGAAAAAAATCATTATGTATGGATAAAAGATTTTAACAGGTTAATGTTTAATCAAACATTACATTCAAATAAAAAATGGTTTTGTAAAACATGCCTGCAGTGCTTTACATTAGAAAGAGTTCTGGAAAAACACAAGCATATTTGTCTTTCGCATAATGGTAAGCAAGCACTAGAAATGAAAAAAATAAATTTAAAAACTATGACAGGCAACTAATGGGTTCCGTTTGTTATATATGCTGATTTTGAGGCGATAACTGAAAGTATTTCTTCAGCACCAAATAATCCTAAAAAATCATACACGGAAGCATATCGGCAACATACTGATTGCAGTTATGGGTATAAGGTTGTTTGCTGTTATGATGATCAATATTCAAAACCAGTTGTGACATACAGAGGACCAAACGCTGTTTACAAGTTTTTAGAAAAAATGATAGAAGAAGAAAAGTGGTGCAAAAAAACTGTGAACAAACATTTTAAAAAAAGATTTGGTAATGTCACCATCAGAAGAAAAAGAATTCGAAAAATCTAAATCATGTCATATTTGTGGTAATGTTTTTTCAATAACTCTTAAAAAAGATGACCCAGGTCGCACAGTAGCATATGAAAACCCGGTTAGAAAAGTTAGAGATCATTGTCATATAACTGAAAAGTACAGAGGAAGCGCTCACGATATCTGTAATATTAATTTCAGGCTGACTGAAAAAAATACCTGTTGTGTTTCATAATTTGAGAGGTTATGATTCTCACTTCATAATGCAACACATCGGAAAGTTTAAAAAAACATAAATGTTATACCAAATAACATGGAAAAGTACATGGCTTTTATGTTAGGACACAGTTTGGTGTTCATTGACAGTTTTCAGTTTAAGTCTCAATTAGAAATTTTTGTAAAAAACATCCCCTCATTTCTGGCGACAAGCTAGAATCAATAAAAAGAAAAGGTGTTTATCCTTAAGATTACATGAACAGTTATGAACGTTTTAAAGAAGTTAAATTACCTGGCAAAGATAGCTTTTATTCTCAATTAAATGATGAGTATATTTCAGATGCAGATTATGAAAATGCTAAAAAAATATGGAAAAAAAATTGAAGATTAAAAATATGGGAGAATATCATGATCTGTATCTTAAGACCGATGTGCTGCTGCTTGCAGACGTTTTTGAAAACTTTAGAAAAATGTGTATTGAGTATTACAAATTAGATCCTTGCCATTACTCTAGTAACAAATTAGATCCTTGCCATTTCTTCAGTAGTCCTGGTTTAGCCTGGGATGCATGCCTTAAGATGACTGGCATCCAACTTGATGTAATAACTGATATTGATCAATATTTGTTTGTGGAAAAAGGATTAAGAGGTGGAACAAGTTATATCGCAAACAGATATTCACAGGCTAACAATATAATATAATGAAAAACTATGACAAGAAAAAAAGAAAGCAAGTACATAATGTATTTTGATGCTAATAACTTGTAAGAGTTGGTCATGTGCCAACCGTTACCTACTGGTAACTTCAAGTGGGTTGATAAGTTTGAAAAAGGAAAATCAAATTACATTGTTGAGTGTGATATTGAGTATCCCAAGAAACTGCATGACTCGTATAATGATTATCCTCTTGCCCCAGAAAGTTTAAATATAAAAGATGAGTGGTTGTCAGACTATTGCACAAATTTAAAACAAAAGTTTAAAATTGGGATCTTGCAATGTTAATAAACTTGTTACGACGCTGAAAAATAAAGAAAAGTATGTCGTGCATTTTAGAAACTTAGAATTGTATAAATACCTTGGATTAAAGGTAACAAAAATACATCGAATACTACAGTTTGACGAATCAGAGTGGTTGAAGATATACATAGACTTTAATACTGCTAAGAGTACAGCTGGTAAAAATGCTTTTGAAAAGGATTTCTTCAAACTGATGAACAATTCAGTTTTTGGTAAAACTACGGAAATTTTGAGAAAAAGAATTAATGTTAAATTAACTCACGACGAGGAGGTCCTTTTTAAATATGCAGCCAAGACCTTCATTTATTTCTTGTAAAATGTTTAATGAATATGTATTTGCCATAAAACAGAATAAAAGAACGATTAGTTTTAAATCGTCCTTGTTATGTTGACATGTGTATTTTAGACTTGTCAAAATATTTGATGTATGATTCCATTACAACTACATTAAAAACAAATATGATGAAAAAGTTATTATTTACTGATACCGATTCCTTGTGCTATGAAATAAAAACAAAATATGTCTATGCAGACTTTTACAAGGATAAAGAACTTTTTGATAATTGCGATTATGATTCAAAAAGTAGTTTCATTTTAATGATAATAAAAAGGTTATTGGCAAGATGAAAGATGAAACGTGTGGCATACCTATTGTTGAATTTGTTGGACTACGAAATAAACAATATTCGTATATGTTAGATAATGAGGTTAGTACAAAAAAATGCAAAAAAGTGTGTTGTTAAAAACAAATAGCACACGATGATTATAAAAACATTTTATTCACAGCGATGGAAGCTCACCATAAAATGAAAGTAATCAGATCAAAAAAATATAACCTAAACAGTTATGAAAAAATCAGAAAAGTTTGTCAGCTTATGATGATAATAGGTTCATACTAGATAATGGACAAGACATATTGGCGTTCAAGTAAATTCTATGATATGTACAGCGATGATGAAGACTACTGTCCGATTCCGTCTGACTTTGCTTATTATTTGTAAATGTTATTTGTTATTTGCAAAAAGGAGACGATGGGATATTATTCATACTAAATTAATAGATACTGGGGTTTTTGGTAAAGTTCTTCCTAAGCGAAGGGTAATCAAGCAATTTGTATAGTTGTGAGGGGTCTGGTAGCAAATATGCCACCGCCATTTAACGTTTGCATCTTTGTGTCAAGGGCAACTGGAGACAACTGATATGTCGCGAGGGAGGAAACTGTCCTGGTACCCTCAGTATCTATACTACTCACGTTGGTTCCGGTGGTAACATTTGGTACCAAGGAGGCACCGATACTACCTCAGTTGTAGAGTCGCGTGAAGATTGGCCAACGTTCTACCTATCGGCAATCGACTGTGACCGATCAGGGGCGTAGCGTGACCAAAATCTCAAATACTCACGGGGGTAGGTGCGGGAGGGGGTTGTGGGGGTTACATTTTTTAAAAATAAACGCTCGTAGGTGACTTCTGACATCAGAATCAATATCGAAGACTCAGCATGTGTACAACACATCCCCCCACCCCCATCCCCCACCCCGGTTTTCGAGTGTTTTATAGCTGATTTCGAGTTTTCGAGTTTTTATTTTTTGAGCCTTCGTTTGAAAAGTTTACTCACGTGAGTAAATGAGTATGGCACGCTATGCGCCTGCCAATGGTAGCCGATGGTTACCGAGAGTGCTTTCGGTAACCGATGCGAGAACCCTGAACGGGTCCCACAAATAACGTTAGTTGGTTTTACAAAAGTGTAATAAACACGACGCACCAATCGCAAACCGAAAGCGGGGACGCTGGTTATTGGGATCAATTGGGGGCGGTTTATCGACGTCAACATGAGTGTAAACAGCCCATCTGTGCTATGTTTGACTGACTACGATGCATATGGATTTGATCTTGACCATACTCTTGCTAAATACAACCTTGTGGAACAAATAAAGGTAAATTAGACATAGAACCACATGATAAGGCAAAATGCAATGCCCTCCGTCCCTCCCCTTCCTCCCTCACCAAAAAAAGTAACAGCAAACAAGCCCTAACTATCTGTCTATGGATACTGCATCACCCTCTTTCGAAGATTATGTGCAGGTATCTAACTGGTCAGAGTATATATTTGCAACTCCATCCCTCAATCACTCACTCCCTCAATCACTCACTCAAAAAAAGTTAGCAACAAACAAGCTCTAATTTCTAAACTGGTCAGAATATATATTTTCAGCTGACATACAACAGTATCATAGACTACTTGGTTCACCAGAGAGGTTACAGTCCCGATATAAGAACAGACATTACGCAAAAGAAAGACTTCATGTAAGTTCTACTCTAGTTTCTATTCTGTTGTGTGAAGGGCACAAGTTGAGGCCTGACAGGAGAGGTACTGCTATGGAATAAAAGAATTACCACATACTGTTATTTTGTTTTGTTTCATTTATTAAGAAATCAATAAATAACATAACTATAAGATAAAGACCAGTTTATTCAGTTTTCAACAATGTGTTTGAGTTACATAGAGAAAAAAGCGAGGAGCCCAACAATACGACAATACTTTCAGTGCTTTTTTATTTTCGCTTTAAGCTGTAAAGGCTATCTATTCTTTTCTTTTTTAGCTTGTAAGGGGTTGTTTGTTGACACGGTGAATGGAAATATAATCAAGATATCACACAAAGGCAAGATCCTCAGGTAAGTAAACATGACAAGTAAGTACACATGCCAAGTAAGTACACTGACAAGTAAGTACACATGCCAAGTAAGTACACATGCCAAGTAATTACAGATGACAAGTACACATGACAAGTAAGTACACATGACAAGTAAGTACAAATGACAAGTAAGTTCTTGTGACAAGTAAGTACCTGTGACAAGTAAGTACATATGACAAATAAGATACACGTGGCAAGTAATGTGCTCATGACAGGTAAGTGCTCATGACAAGTTAGTACTCACAACAAGTAAGTACACGAGACAAGTAAGTACACGAGACAAGTAAGTACTTGCAGGGGTGTAAAATTCCACTTACCCGCTTGCCAAACACAACAATTTTGAGTGTAGAGCGAGCGACATTGTCTAGTTTTTTAATACGATTTTGTGTTTTTCAGCATTCAAAATAACAATACTGAAAATAAGGGCAAGTTCCTTTTTGGAAAATTTACACCCCTGCCTTGTGACAAGTAAGTACACATGACAAGTAAGTAATTCTTGACAAGTAAGTACTCACAATTAGTTCATAAGAACTTGAAACTTATAAGGTGAAATGTGTACAATCCGTGCGGAAAACCTGTTAACTAATATTGTGTTTTTATATTTATCACATAAATAACTGTGTTGGGTGTAATAAAGCCATGATATATTTATCATATCACACTAGTGAAATAAATGTGGAAATGCCTCGTCGATTTCTGTAACCGTTTAAAATACTGGACTATGAAAATCGACGAGCTAGTTTCATTATTCGGTGGAGTACGGAAAAGAACGAGTCAACATAAAAACGTTATCATATGACAATATATATATATAGAATTCGAACAGGAAAAGCAGCATTCAAGGACGACAGTCAACCACAAGCACACAGAGAAGCAAAAAACAAATTTAAAGAAAAGGCCAAATAAGACATCACAAACACAAAAGGGTTTGCAATAGGGCTACCGCCTTGGAACGGTCAGTGGCAAAAAAGTCCACTGGGGTTTAAACCAGGTTCTAGGGTGCACCAAACCTGACACTTACTCTTCTGTCAACACAATAAAACGGGACAGTGTAAATAAAGAAATTCCCTGCCATAAACTATTCTCTAACCAACAAGGCAGCATAAATAGGCAATATAAGTAAAACACAAAGATGCTCGTGTATATATTAATGCAAAAAAACAATAGCCTAGAAAGCCACAAAAGAAGGTACTCAATGACTTGGCAGAAGCCAGAGCAACAAGAGAATAAACCATTGAGGGCAAGACAAGACTGCAGACAAACATCAAACGTCACCTTATTTTTTGGGCTTTAGGTAGACGTCATTATAGGGTCCACAGCCTGTAAGGTCATCGCACAGTTAAAGAGGAAACCACTGTTAATGGGTCTACCACCAAGCATGCAATGCGTTGCAAAATGATAGGGTCATAACCTCTTTTGATAAACCTTTTAACAAGTTTAAAAAAGATAGTATGAAAGTGATCATGACCAAGGATCTTACGAAGTTTGTAAATCACATCACCATAGAAGTCAGGATGGGATAGTCCTTGTCGCAGAAGAGTTCTTAAATTACTTTTATATTTGGAAAGAAGATCAGGGTTACGATAATACAATTTTGCAAAGGTTTTACGAAGTTTATGGTAACGGTAACCTTCATGGAGTAGCGTTTTAGTTATACAAGATTACGAATATTGAAGTCCTCAACTCTAGTACAAGCTCTAGAAAAACGAATAAGTTGAGACACATAGACCCCATAAGAAGTTGCTCGGGCAACATCCATGGGGATAATTAACAATATCAAAATTAAAATCATCTCTCTAAGTCTTGTCATATATTTGCTAATTATTTCACCTTCTTCAATGGAGAGATGTAAATCAAGAAAAGAAGCATTAGTATCAGAAATATTATCTTTGTTAAGTTAAAGTTCTTTAGGGTATATATTATTAACCATAGAAGAAAAGAAAGGGTTGTCAATGTTTAATATGTCATCCAGATATCGAGAGGTGTCATTAAAGGACTCAATAACATCTTCCTGGGTATCTGGTGAAAGGTTCAACATGAAATCTCTTCATAGCAATATAAAAACAAATCTGTGACAGTGGGTGCATAGTTCGTACCCATAGGGGTACCAACAATTTGTCTATAAACGATCTTTCCATACCTTTGTTAAGCTGAAGTTCTTTAGGATAAATAGTATTAACCATAGTTGGAAAGAAAGGATTGCCGATGTTCAATATATGTCATCCAGATACCGAGAGGTGTCATTAAAGGCTTCAATAACATCTGCCTGGGTATCTGGTGAATGACTCAACATGAAATCTCTTTCATAGCAAAATAAAAACAAATCTGCGACAAGTGGTGCACAGTTCGTACCCATAGGAATACCAACAATTTGTCTGTAAACGGTGGTTCCATACCTGACGAAAATATTATCTAATAGGAAGATGAGTGCTTCACAAACTTCTTGGCAAGTCCACATAGTGTAATTGTCTAAACTGCCGTTAGTAAAAAATGCTTTAATATTATTATAGGCCAAAAATGTAGTATTTTCCCTAGCGAATGTTTTTTGAATAAGAGCAATAAGTCTTTGATAAGGTGATATGGCAAGGTTGTATATAGTGTAGAGAAGTCGTAAGTGCTACTTGATGAAACTTGACATTTATTGCAAATTGTATCAAGAACTTCTCCTGAATTTTAATAGACCAAAACAAATTAATCACAGTTTTCATAAGTTTTTATCACAATATTGTTTAACGTGATCTTTAATGACAGTAAAACAAGAAGTTAAAAGTTTGGAGATGTTTGTGGTGGTGCAGGCACTAGAATTCGAAATAAGCAGGCCTTATACAGATTTTTATGTAATTTAGGAATCCAGTACATAGTGGGCAGTTTGTTCTGCTTTTCGACTATCCCAGCTTTGAAAGTAGTGCACCGAGTGATATGTGTGGAAACAACATCATCGTCAGTAGAATGAACTGGAGTATACAAATTAGTGCTACCGAGTTCCAGAGATAAAACATTGACGTAATGTAGGCGTCAAACAGTAATTACATTATTAGCTGCTTTATCAGTAGGAACTAAAATAAATTTATTATGAAATTCTTGAATTCCAGATTTTAAATTACAAAAAGAAAACCTAGGTCTCGGAGGAAGTAAAGAGGGGTTAACTTAGCATTATAAAAGTTAATATGTGTATCTATAATTTTAAAAATGGACTTTTTCCTAGTAGAGAGTTTGGATCTGGATGTTCTCTACAACACCATTTTATACTAAAATCCTCGATGGATTGGGTTATCTGAGCATGACAGGCATTAAGATAGTTGAAGGTTATCTATACTTAGGACCTTTCGAAAACAGGTGCCGAATACGCTTTTTATCAACAATATCAAAATTACCAGTGATGACATGACCTGCTGGAGCATAGCAAAATGTTGATGTGTTACATTCACATTCACAAGATTGTTATTTACTATATGACGGTTAAAAACTATTTTGTTGTAGTTGAAAATAATATTTCTAATAGGATTTTTATACTTATAACAAATTACAGGACTTTTTGAATTTTTTGAATTTTTAGGGATAGAATCAATTTCATGATTATCTCGAAAATACTAGACATGTCAATGAAATCAATACCTTTATTAAGATACAGTATTTTTAGAAAAATGCCTGACAAGATCAGACTCCATGTCAATATGGGGTCGAAGAACATGTTGTGTGTAGCTTTGAATTATGGAAGCAGTGTTATACAAGGGATCTGTATGAATGAATATGACTGCTTTCTCGTCGATCAATTTAAGTGAAGAAATGGAAAGAGAGGTAAGCCGTGAAAGCATAGAATGCTTTCCAGACTGTTTAAAAATAGTATGTAAATCAGCGACTGAAATAATTACACACGATTTACATTTGATGTTACCATTATGCCTACGACCATGAGACCTATAGTTACGCTTTCGAATAGCTATATATCACTCTAAAACTGAAGTTGTTTTCACTATTGTAACTAAAACTAGATTTATTTCACTGTATAATTTATATTATAGAGCTAGTCATGGTACCACAATGTTGTCTCCGGAGGAACTTGTGTCCATTTATGGAGAATCCTTGCTATGGGAACACTTCCAGATGGCACGTGACGCGGTCAGGCCACGTACAGGTACTTACACATTTTAGTGAAATATGGCAGCCATTAATTATTGCATTCTTAAAAAATATATTGGGTATATCTATGCAACTACCATGATACATGTATCGGGTTTTGTGTAATTATACCCATGTTTTTGAAAAAAAACAACGGTATATTAAAATCACCTCCGTCTGTCCATCCGTTACCATATCTCCTAAACAGCTGAACAGAAATCAGCCAATCTTAGGATATGACCACCATATGATAATGGCGTGCAAGAGCAACATTAATTTTGGCTCCGAGCCCAGGGGCCCTCATTGGGGGGTCAAAAGGTCAAATTCACTAAAAAATCAATTACACTGTCATTTTTGCATTTTTTGCACATAACTTGGTATATGTAATCGTCTATGAAAGATAAACAACATATCAAACGGTTTTAGTATTTCCAAACTCGGATGCACAGGATGGGGTATTTTTTTTCTCATTTTTTTATATTTTTTTTGTAATTATATCTCAAATGGAATGTTATGTTGATGGGATTATACTTATAATATTTTCCCTCCTACGTCACCTGTGGGGCAAGGGATAACCATTCAGGCTTAATCAACAAAATGTCAGCCTAAGATGTTGGGAAATACTCCTAAAATGCACTACAGAGTATATACATGATGTGTGTGGGTTTGGGGGTGGGGGGTGGTTGGGTGTCATTGGACCCCTAGCATGATTTGTCTCTTGTATACACTTAAAAAAGGCTTTAACTACACACACCCATACTAAAACAAAACAAAAAAAACCACTAGTACATCGAGTCGACAGTGCCTATTACTGTTCTGAAACTTCTGCTAATGACACTAACCCGCCAAATAACGGCAAATTTACACTAAAAAACGTTATTAAAACTCTATCCAGGTGTTCAGATCATATAATAATGTATATGTGCTGATTATTATTATAGGTTTATTCATGGGAAGGGTTTTATAGGTGTAAGAATAAATAAACAGTACAACATAGAAATATGTAAAAAAAAAAAGAGTCAGGTTTTGGATCCATGGGTGGTTGAGAGGTTGTGGGGGATTATAGGAGTTAGAATAAATAAACAAAACAACAACAACAAAATTGGATGAGGGTGGGGGGTGGGGGCGGGGGCATGTGTGGTATGTGTGTGTGGGGTGCTTATAGGTGAAAGAATAATAAGCAGGTTATGGTGGGGGCTCGGGGCTGTGGTTATAGGGGAATGTAACGTATTTATACTTATTAGAATTGTAGGAAAATGTACATGTCTGTCTGCGAACATCCGTCTGGACAGGCAGTGGCAACAGTATAACACTATTAGATACACACGCTCCATGTTCATGGCATGCATACGCGACATAAGAATTTTATTAAACACCTACCACTCTGTTAAATCATTGAACACTGGTGCTCCAATTATATTAAAACCCCTTTGTTAGGCCATCCTAAATAAATAGTTTTTTTCCCAGCCCGGGATTTCGTAAGTTGTTAAGTAGATAATTAAAATGTAGTAAGACCAGGGGTGTAGCATGGAAGTTTCATTTCAGTCCCATTAGTAGTTTTCAAGTTATGCTCCCAACAGGATTTGGATTTAAGGAAGGAGGAACAAAGTGACAACTATATGCTTCCCAATTATTTTTCTGGGAGCATAAACAAGGATAATTATGATGATCAATGCATTCTATAGATGGTTATTTAACCTAGATCTAGAAAATCTTTATAGGTATTGAATGGAAGTTAAATCGATATAGTCATGCGCAATTTGTTCAATATTGCAGGTAACGAGAGTTTTATATTCTGGGAGGACTTCTTTACCATGCCCGCAATTTTAGCATGTGGACAACTTGTAGATTTCCTTGATAAACAGGTAGGTTATTTATCTGCAGTTATCATAGTTTGTATTAAATCTTGTGTTGGTCTGGACAAAGTTTGATCAAATTTGTTTATATATATTTATTCATTCTGTCAAACACCAATTGTGTTTGGTTGTACAGAGAAACACGATTTTCATTTTGACAATCAGATATAAAGTTTGTTTCATAGGCTCATACCTAATGCATATGTACATTATTTTTAACAAAAAAAAGGCATTTGTATTGGTGCATTAAATATACTTTCATTGAATTTGTTTTCTTTTGATGATCTAAATATTAATTTCCATGATGTATAATTACCGAATGCCGTTTGGAGATATTTCTGGCCAAATCAGAACTGTCCCGCCAATGATTACGTTTGACAAAAGTAGTATTTTCCTTCAGTGAATATACTGTATTAATATACCACCTTGACATGCTACCTTGATATATGGCCTTGATGTGTTGCATTGATATCTGACCTTTATATGGTCTTGATATCTGACCTTAACATTTTTTTTATATTTGACTAAACTGTTAAATGTTAACTACCTTTATATCTATGACTACACCTAGAATGAAAATACATCATTATGACCTTGTCCTGTTTTGAATTGAGAACTGACAAAGCACTGGCCTTTTGCTTTCTATTTAGTGGCATAACTATTTTCTCCCCTTCAGAATGGTGGTCTCCTGTATGACTATGGGCCAGTATTGTGGCATGATGTACCAGGCAACCTGGGTCATAATTACAAATATCTAATTTCTCCCCATCATTATGGTGGTCCCCTGGCTGACTATGGGCCAGTATTGTGGCATGATGTACCAGGTAGCCTGGGTTATAACTACAGATATCTAGTTTCTTTTCTTCAGAATGGTGGTCCCCTGGCTGACTATGGGCCAGTATTGTGGCATGATGTACCAGGTAGCCTGGATTTATAACTACAGATATCTAGTTTCTTTTCTTCAGAATGGTGGTCCCCTGCCTGACTATGGGCCAGTATTGTGGCATGATGTACCAGGTAGCCTGGATTATAACTACATATATCTAGTTTCTCTTCTTCAGAATGGTGGTCCCCTGGCTGACTATGGGCCAGTATTGTGGCATGAAGTGCCTGGCAGCATTGAGTATAACTACAGATATCAGGCATTTGGAGGTATAATGCTGTTACTGAATTATTATAAATAACTTTTCAGGGCTCGCACTGGGATGCGCAAATGGCGCCAAATGCGCATAAGAATGAAATGTGGCACAAGAAAAAACAAATTTGCGAAAGTGATTTGCGCAAAAGAATCAAAATCCTTTTTTTTTTCAATTACACAAGCATTTTCGACCCAGATAAAGACGGGTACAGCGTTAATTATTTCTATAGAGGACACTCGAAGCGAGTAAAAAAAACGATACCCAGTCTAACACGCATCTTACGCATGACCAATTACTGTAAAATTGACTATTGGACCACAGTGACCAGTGACTCAATAAACATCCTGTGGAATGTTCAAGCCCCCAGCTGTGAAATACCTACATGTTTGCTAATTAGTGTTTGTTAGTTCGATAATTGGCATGACCATTGTCCAATAATCACACCTCGAGTACACAGCCAAGATTGCAAGATTTAAATACAAATGCAGCCAATTAGAAATGGTGTTATTTATCCACATATGCGGTAAGCCAATCAGAGAATCCGTTGCATTTACGATACAGAATTCTACTTTCACTTTTTAAACACCTAATTAATCGACCAAGTTTACTGTACTGATCAGTTGACCATTGTCAGTATAATGGTTTTATGACTGTTTCAATTAAAAGTATAACTAACTGAATTATTGTTATTTTTTACTTTATTTACAATATAATCTTTTCATTCTTGATCACATGCTAGTCACATGACCAACACAGAAATTAAAAATGGCGGCCGACAGAGTAAACAAGATCGTTTTTCAAAGTTGTAAGCTCATAAAAACGGATTAAAACATCGCACATGGATTGTCTTATATTTTTATAATAATATGACAATGTATACACACTTTGCTGGATTATTTTCTTCCTATAATTACAAGGTTTTGTAAGAATAATTTGTCCTATAGCAGTTCAACCCCACAGACCAAAATTTAAATTATTTGTTTTTGTTTGCTGTTTCTCTTTTTTTGTTATTACATAATACCTCAGTCACACATAAAACCTCTGCTATCTATCTATCTACGACTCAATCAAACACTAGATGCTTGATTTACCTGATTATAAACTTTCTTACAGTGTACTGAACATATAATTTGCATGGGAAATAAAACAATATTGTTAAAATGAAAGAAGTAAAACTTCAGTACTGTTCATTTATTTATCTAGAAAAACGAGTTACCTAAAGCGATCTAAAAAATCAAAAATTTGAGAGGGCACAAACTCCTTTTTAATTGAAACTGGCCAGTGTGAGCACTGACAAGTTTGTGCCAATATGAAAATATTTGGCTCCAATGTTTTCAATTTGGCTCTAATTTTTTTCATTTGGCGAAAGTAGTTGTGCAAAGAAAAAAATAGCCAGTGCAAGCCCTGCTTTTTATTACACACCGATAGGTTTGCACAATTTGAGGGAAAAACTCTGAAATTTTGTACGAGGTCCTCTTCAAAAAATGGTGAAACCCTGGGTCAAATTTGGCTGAGCAATGTGGGTCACAGTTTTACATAGTTTTTTGGAGGGAAAAAAATCTTCGCTGAAACTACAAATTGAAGAGCTCTTGTATTTTGTAGCATAGGCTTATGGTCCCTAAAAACATTTTTCAAATGGTGACCATGGGATCAGATTTTGGCCCCACTCATGGGGTCACTATTTGACACATTGTTATAGGGACAAAACTTAAAAAAAAAAAATTCTCTGAGACTACAAGTATTAGAGCTCTGGTATTTTGTAAGTATTCTAAGTTTATAATCCTATGCCAAGTTTGCTAAAAAGGTGACCCTGGTGTAAAAATTGGCTCTGTCTCAGATGCCACAATAATGTATCATACATATATAAAACCAAGCACTCTGTGTACAGTACTAATAACGACTTCAGTAGCATCATTTGCGTAAATATTTTGTGGTTGCCAAGATGGCGCAGTCCCTATTGATGTCTGAATTACTGTCAGATAAAGGCAGAGCGTTTTTGTTTATTAGTAGATTACCTTGAAGTACCAAGTTTTAAGGATAATTTTTATAACCCCAAATATAGTAATTGCACCGTTTATTCGTCCGTCATCCGTTTGTCCGTCCGAAACACTGAATATAGTAATCACACCTTTCGTTCGTCCGTCGTACATTTATCCGTCCAAAACAATTATGTCCCAGTCATAACTTCGAAAGCACCAAAGGGAATTTCATGAAACTTAACACTAATGTTAATCACAATGAGGAGGTGTGTCACACACTAGTATCAGGTACTTACCTCACACAGGTCAAGGTCACACTTAGAGGTCAAAGGTCAAATGCACCTCGGGTATTTGTCACTTACTGGTGACATTTCTTGTTTAAATGGCTATAATGGAAGATTTTGTTGAAATTTGGATTGAAATGTACCTGCATGCATTACAGTAGTGTTTGAAAGAGTTTCAGCCAATCCCTTTTATAATTGCAGAGGATTCTGGTTACTTTTTCCCTGCAATAAAAGAGAATCCAGATAAAATTTACCGTCCATGTAGCGAGGGCATTAAGCAGTGGCTGAAAGACCTGAAAAAGGAGAACAAATGTGTATTCCTGACCACATCCTCACATATAGACTTTGCAGAACTGACAGCTTCTAGTGTCCTAGGGTGAGTGTTCTTCCTGACCACATCCTCACATATAGACTTTGCAGAACTGACAGCTTCTAGTGTCCTAGGGTGAGTGTTCTTCCTGACCACATCCTCACATATAGACTTTGCAGAGCTGACAGCTTCTAGTGTCCTAGGGTGAGTGTTCTTCCTGACCACATCCTCACATATAGACTTTGCAGAGCTGACAGCTTCTAGTGTCCTAGGGTGAGTGTTCTTCCGGACCACATCCTCACATATAGACTTTGCAGAACTGACAGCTTCTAGTGTCCTAGGGTGAGTGTTCTTCCTGACCACTTCATCACATATAGACGTTGCAGAACTGACAGCTTCTAGTGTCCTAGGGTGAGTGTTCTTCCTGACCACATCCTCACATATAGACGTTGCAGAACTGACAGCTTCTATCCCAATTACAGATTTTTTTGCCCTTCATTATTGAAAAATATGTGAATTTCAGATTGTGGTGCAATAACACATAAACAGTTTCCGTTTTTCATTCAATTTGATTTGCTTGACAAAATCAATGCCACGTGTTGCAGAGTTATTGCTTATATTTCTTTTAGTTTGTGAACATAATAATTTCAGTATTAAAACTGGTTGGGAATTTTTATTCAATCATAAACTCCTTAAGGACTATTTGTCCGCCATCTTTTAAAAAAATAAAAAAATGAATCAGGTATGGTCTGGTAAAATATTCAGCCAAATGCATATTTTAGGCATGAGCAATGTCAACCATATAGTACATGACACTAATTTAACACTATTGATATGAACATAATAGCAGAAGGAATACTTATATGGCAGAAATTACGCCATTCATATCTGAAAAGCTTGGACACATTTTACTCATAGTTGTTTTGTTTTTTATGTGAAATAAATTGGTCTGTAGAATAGTCGATTTATCCATCTAGAGTAGACGAGAATATTCTAAATAACAAGAGCTGTCGGAGAACAGCGCAGCTCGACTATTCGATTTTTCAGAGAATAATAAATTATATAGCCAGTATATACCATCAGAAAACAAGGCTAAAACAATGTGGGTTGGGGTTGGGGTGTGTGGCGGGTATAGAAACTCGGGCCGATATAAAATTATTGTTAGAATCTCATACAAATTATAGTACCATTTGGGGCTGGGTGTGAAATTTTAATTTTTTATTTTTATCAGCTTTAATCCAAAATTGCTGTCATTTTAAAGAAATGTGTGGTCGAAAGGGAGGGAGTATATATCTAGCAGTTTTTATTGTGGCCTCATTTCATTTTTTTTTATTGATATTTCATCTAAACTGTTTTATATGTAAATGATTGCGTTCAAGTTAAAATTTTAATATCCAAATAATGCAGATAAAATGAAAACAATTCCCCTCCCCCTGTCCTCCATGTGTGGGGAGTCCATAAACCAATGGGGGGCAGGGCGGGGGCATATCATTTGATAAAATACAAGAAATCCGCGGATTCACATGTCTCGCCTAACGGGGGCTGGACTTAAAAATAAAAAGGTCAGTGATGCTTAAATGAAAGTTTGTAAACACTTTAGTAACTAAAAACAATGGAGTTTGCAGTTTGCTTCGATGACATTTAACTGCATTTGTTTAAAAACAAAATGCCATTCTATTAAAAGCAAGAGGCCCAAGAGGGCCTGTGTACGCTCTATTGGCTAAAACGGCAATATCAAGGGTTGTCAACATTAAATTCCCATCAGTACTTCTTTTAACACATTGCAAAAACAACAGGGATAGGATGGCCTTAGATCGCTCACCTGGTAATCATGGGCAATAAGTCTGCTGTGTCTAGTCTGGCATGGGTATTTTTTTAATTTGTCCCATTGTCTTCTATGAATGAAATTTCATAAAAATGGGTGTGGGGTTGATATTAACATTCAAAACAAATATGGTAATGATCAGATAGAAAATGAAGTAACTACAGATTTAACAAAGGAAAATACAATATAGCATTTTTCAACAAATCAAGGGCCATAAATCTTTCGTTACTAACAAGATCTAGCTGGTTTTCAAACGTGTCCAAGATTTCATTGATATACCGCACTTTGCACAACTAGACATCATACTGAGGCTTCCTGCTAAATTTTGTAGAAATGCAATAAGCCGTTTAGTAGGAGTAGTGCCGACAAGAAATTTAAATTAAAAAATGTCAAAGGGCCATAACTCCGTCATAAATCGGCGAACTGGAACAAATGCGCGATATGCACAACTAGACATCTTACTAATGTAAGAAATATAGACTTGTAAACACAGCTTACACGCAAAATTTGATGTGAAATGGGACACATTTTATGGGCTATCAGAATTTGGGTTCCATGGGTTACAGGAACCGAACTTGCTCATGGCCACAAATTTCTTTTAAAATGACAGCAATTTTGGATTAAAAAATTATAAAATTTCACACACTGCCCCAAATTTTACTATAATTTGTATTAGATTCTAACAATAATTTTATATCGGCCTGATTTTCTATACCCTCACTGCCCCCCAACCCCACCCCCACATTGTTTTAGCCTTGTTTTCTGATGGTATATACTGACTATATAATGTATTATTCTCTGAAAAATCGAATAGTCGTGCTGCGTTGTTCTCCGACAGCTCTTGTTTTGGTTGTTATGTCTTACTTCAATGGGCTGTTTTGTGTTGTATATCAGTAATTTAACAGGCTGTTTATTAAAAAATGCATTTTGAACTTTTCAGGCCAGAATGGAGATCGTATTTTGACATCATTGTAACCAATGCTAGAAAGCCTGGCTTCTTCAAAGAACATAAGCCATTTCTGTCATTAGGTATGGCCAACTCTTAATACATTTCTGTCTCTGTGTAACAACAATAACATGTTTTTCTCTAGCTAACACATACAGTTCTGTCTCTAGGTATATCTAACTATAACATTTCTGTCTCATTTCTAAATAACCCATACATTTCTGACTCTGCTATGGCTAATATATTTCTGTTACTAGGTATGACTAATACATTTATGTCATTAGGTATGGCTTGGCAAAGGTCAAGCTCATCGTGATACCTTTCTACCTAAGATCATGAAACATCAGATACACTGCCCATGGGACAAGGATGCTCCTTGTTGTTTTTGAGGTTACTAGTTTATGTTAGTAGGTCAAGGTCATATTGGCCTGAGTAAATTCTTTTCACATAAAAACTTTGAAATGCTGTGTTATGCTCTTGCTAAATTACTGGTATGACTTCTTGTTCCAATTTGAATTATGCAATTGTTTTATTTAAGGACATGTATATGGGCACAGACATATTAATAAACAGATAGGAAACTTCCTATTTTAATTAAAGGAATTAACCAAAATATCACTTGGCACCTTAACTTTTCCTTCTATCTTCTCTCTCAATTATTCACTAATTTTGATGATAATACATTCAAAAGATTCATAGTGAATAGCAAAATGGGATTATAATAATTTATGTTTATTTCAAAATAAGAAATTACATAAAAAGATGTTTAATTGGAAATTAAATTTGTGCTGGGATTTTGCATGAATGAAACTTGTATCTGTAAAAAACTTGTATATGTGTGTTTAAAGTTGGGAAATATTTTGTGAAAGTTTATCTTTTTGTTATCCTTGTGTCTGTTGTAATCTCCTAGATGGTGTGAATGAACGTGAGGCTGTTGTTTGGTCTGATCTCCAACAACATGGCATCTATTCCAGCGGAAATCATCGGGACCTGGAAAAACTCATTACAAAAATTACTGGTGCAATTAAACCTAAGGTTGGTTTTAATCAATTTGACATTGGTTATATAGGATAGGTCATTATGAGTATGGTTGTTTTAACTAAGATTTTTAGCAAATTGTAACTTATAATTTAGTAGTAGGATCCATATGTGCCTTATCATCCTCAATAAACCTTGCAAACCATAGTGATGGCTCGGTAGTTAGCGTCCGTCCCGCATGCGGGATATCTTGGGTTCAATCCGAGGCCGGGTCTTACCAGACTTAATAAAAATTATACCAGTACCTGTAACTTCTTTGTATGATGTTCAGCATATAAAAGGTGGTTCTAGGACTGTTCGGCCTGGTGTCTATATTATACAGACCCCACGCATACTATACTATAATGCGACTGAGTGGAGTATCATGTCATGTGTCTATGCCGTGGTTTTCCAGTGTGGCAGCGCTATAAAGTTGAGCATTGTGGTCACTGCTACAAGTAGAAACTGTGCTTTCATAACTGAAAGATTATTTATAGTGACATTAAACCCCATGTTACGTACATAAATCTTACAAAATGTGCAAATTAAATATTGCAATGGGTCTCGAAGTGCCATGAGCAAAGTGAATATTTTGTACGTGATATATCATGACTATTGAAAGTCTACCAGTATTCCTCTTTTCACAAAACATACACACTTATTGAACTGTTTATGTGTACAGTCTTAATGGATTTATTTTGTGTCACACGCTTAGCATGGCAGACACTTAGGGATCACCTTGTCTGTCATCTGTTGTCGTCGTCCGTCGTCTGTGTCACACTTTAACAGCAACCTAACCAAGCTCATAAATGGCCATAATTTAAAAAGTATTTAACCTATGTTCATGAAACTTTATACACATCTTTTTCTTACCTCAAGGAATGTTGTTATCCATGATCAATAACTCTGGCTTTTATTTTAGCAGAGTTATGACCCTTTTCATAAAACTTTAACCTAACCAAGCTCATAACTGGCCATAACTTGAAAAGTATTTGACCTATGATCATGAAACTTCACACATATCTTCCTCTTACATCAAGGAATTTCGTTACACATGTCCAATAACTCTTTACTTTCATTTTTGCAAAGTTATGCCCCTTTTTGAAAAACTAACCTGCAACCTAACCTGGCTGATAACATGGCAAAATATTGACCTATGGTCATAAAACTCTACACAGTTTTTCTTTATCAATTATTCAATGCTGTTGACATGTCTGATAACCCTGACTTTCATTTCGGCAGAGTTATGCCCCTTTTCAGAAAACTTTAAATGGCAACCTAACCTTCTTCATAACTTGACAACGTTACATTATATAGTTCTTCCTCATCAGTTATCCATTGCAGAGGTATGCCCCGTTTCATAAACTTATTTTTTTTTTAAAAAAGTCTGCTCCATAATTCATGAAGGATTGCACCCCTGTCTTCAAACTTTATAGTTAGATTATTCTTGCTGAATAAACACAAGTGTTCCATGGAACATCCTTCTACCGGTAGTTACATCATTTCACACAGAGTTCTTAAAGAAGTGAAAAGTATTTAAATGATTTCTTTGAGAAGTTTGGTTACATTATTGATATTGTTAGATATAAACTGAATTATGGTGTGTTTTTTATAATTATTTGTATTAAATCTGCTATCCCACCATTAACAGGCAAATTCTGAAAAAGATCTACACCGTTGCTAAACCTACTAACGATAATGTATAATGGTTTTGCAGTGAAATATGGCGGTTTAGTTTATTTAAGAATTAAATGAATGGGATATATAAAGCTCAGTTGTGAAAAACATCTAATATGGACTCAAAATTATGTTGGGGGAGAGAAACTTTGAATACTTAAAAAACAAATTTCAAAAATAATAAATGATATTTATTTTGTCTACCTTACAAAACATCAAGTAACACGTATTTAAGTGTCAGCAAATATAAAAACTACTACAGAAAATGACATGGAGTGACATTGATGAGGCTCAATGATCTGAGAAGACTAGAATAAAAAAACACTACTGCACTGTTATGTTTCAAATAGCTTCTTTTGATCAGTCACATATCTTCTATTTCAGGTAGTATACTTTGGCGACAGTCTGTGTTCAGATGCATTTCCCGTAAAGACGTGCACAGACTGGGACCTGGTCTTAGTACTGGAGGAAATGGAAGCTGAGGGGTACCATCCACATGATAATACCCATCACTACTGGGAACCAGAAGAAAAACAACGAAAGATAGTCCGCAAGGTAGCCTCACTGTTTTTTAGTCTACAAAAAAACAACCAGAGCGTTGTTAAATTTGTGCTGTGAAAACCCCATGTTACTACTGTATGTGGATTTCATTTTGAAGTTGGTGAGGAGATCTTAAAAGTTATAACTGTAATAGGATGAGGTGGTCAGGGTAGAAGGAAGTAAAAACAAATGGTGAAGAGCTCCTAGGTAATTTTTGAGTTGTCCACATGCATGACCTGTATTAGAGAGGAAGTGCCAGATACAATAGGATTATTACTATAGTAACTTGTTCTGGAAGTTTGTATCACCTCGAGTAGGTAAATGCCAGATCAGGATCGCACGAGAGGTGATACAAACTTCAGAACAAGTTACTATAGTAATGATCCTTTTATTATATACCTCTAAAATAGAATACATGTATCAAAAACAACAAATTAAAATAAAGTCAAATTAACTGAAAACCACCAACAGGAAAGACATGAAAACATGTATATTACACGCACATGAAAACATGTACATTACATTGCAACAACTGCAGTACACCTGTGTTCATTACACATCAAATTCTGGTGAATTTACCAACTGACATAATCTGAAGTTAATTAATTAACCCACAATGTTCACAAACGCACAAACAAACATTCTGATAGTTCACATTTCATATTAAAACATCCATTGTTCTTAATATATTACTACCGTAGCTGGGCAATCCCCAACATTCCAATCTGACATTTTCCAAAATCTATTTTTAGTAGCATACTGATATTAAACCTGTAGTGTGATAACCTGTAGTGTGATACGGATTGTTGTATTCCATTGTAAGAAAATGAAGGTACTATGATAGGTACACTGTATAATAAATTGTTTTAGAAGTATGGCAACTGTGAAAAGTTTCAAACTTAAACAGCTTTATGGGACTGGAGGTGATCTGGAACATTATGAGTGTCAATATGAATGCAACCATTGTACTGTGTTTCAGCTTCATATTCAGCGTACATGTGCACTAAACTAGGACCCATTATTTGTACGTTATATTTATTGTTAATGAAATAGTTTGGTCTAGGAACCAGACAGCTCGGCTAGTTTTGTTGAATAAATCTTTAAAAGTAATGTATGTGATGTTTTAAGGCTCTTATAGATTCTTGTTTTGTGATAGAAGTACGCTTTAATTGGAATTATATGTACAACTGTGAGTAAAATAATCCCCATTTAAATTAATATCTATGATTTAGAAGCAAAACGCAGATGAGTCATCGAGCTTTCCAGACAAAAAACGTTCATAAGCAATGATTATCCAGAAGGTAACATGTGGCTTAATTGAATGCATATGCACATTTCATATGAAACGGAAGCACTTTATGAAGATTTTCATTTGTATTTAGACCGACACCAATCTGTCTTCAAGATTGCCTGAAGTCACTTTAAAAAATATATGATATATATGGTACTTACAAAATCTGATGAAATGGGGACCTGTTAACACATCCTACTGGGTAAATTGGGACATCAACCTTGTGAGGGATGAAGTTTCCCATCCTTCTGCCAGGCAAGCTCAAAGTAGAAAATGGGCCGAGAGTTAATTTTTGTGTTGCCCACGTGCATCTACATTAGAGAGGATGTGGTAGGGGTTGCCATGGGTGTTTGAGGTATCTCACCTGTGAAGAATTTCAAACTTAAGTTTTTAAAAACAAATCTACAAATCTTTATGGTCGACCCCATGTGTACCCCTGTTGTACACAATTCAAGATGAAAGAAATAAGTTTCAAAATTATTGCTGTCACTATTGTATCAGCAATAAATGAATAACTGGTCTTGTGAGACTGTTAATGATAGAGAAAGTGTAAGAGAGAACACTACTATCAGTATCAGACAGTGATTTAGCCATTTTCTATTGAGACACTGTGGATACACGTTCAGTGCCTGCATGCAGTGTGTGCTCCTCCTTGAAAAACGAAGTTTAGTAACGTGCTTCATGTGATTTGCCATTCACTACTGGCATTCAAAACAGCATAAACGCTGATCATTGTCAACAGACATCGGAATGGCCATTTTCTACAAAGGTACACCGGATGCATGTGCATGTTGCTCTGCCTGCCGAAAAGTTTTGTTTTATTTGATTTTTTTATATTGCAATTTAACAGTTTAATTAACATAATGAAGTAAATGAATAGACTTCAAAGCATTGGATCTGTAACTTTGAAAATGTCACAAATTCTTGATATGATAGTACTCAACATTCATTTAGTCATATTGAATGTCTAAATAAGTTAACAAGAACAGTCACTATAGTGATATGTTCATGAACAGAAATAAAAAAGTCAAACATACCATACGTTCATGAACAGAAATAAAAAAGTCTAACATACCATTGTCATTTTTTTTTTACTTTTGTGTATTTCAGGTAAACCTGCATGTTGATGTTGAAGAGGAGGCCTACTTACTGTCCAATCAGTGGGGCTCGTTCTTCTACCATCCCGAGGATGACCCCTTGCATAACAGGCATATGAACACATTCTGGGGTGAACTGATTACCAAATACTCGGATATCGCCATTCCAAGTATAGAATATATAGCTGGTAAGTTGGAGGAACAGTTACACTGACTTGTCTCCCATGATAAATCCAAACAATCAATAATTATTCCAATGATTTGGTTCACATCTAATTTGATCATTGTTTCACTGTTAAAATTGCATTTCAATACCCAATTATGCACCTATCAATGTTTTCCCCCCACCGTGGGGCAGCGGGTTTACCCGGGGAATTAGACCACAACAATGACACTGGGGTAGGGAATTAGACAGAACCCCGTACCAACATGGGGATATTTAATATTGGATGCATTCAGGGTTCTCCCATCAGTTATCGAAAGCACTCTCGGTAACCATCGGCTACCATCGGTCACCGTCATTAGCCGTTGGTTCGCCGATAGGTAGAATGTTGGTAACCAAATGTTACTATCGGTGGCCCAAAGTTAACCAACGTGGTTACCAATGGGAGAACCCTGAACGCACCCATTGATATAATAGGTTCTACTCTGGGGAATTAGACATCAATTTTGCTCCTTGAGATGGGAATTAGACAATTTGTACATTTGTACCCCCATGACTCTGGTGGGGGAAAACATTGATAGTTGTATCGTGAACCATTGCAAACTTTTTTTGTGTCACCTTTTCGATCAAAAATGGAATTCATAAAAATCACTTTATCAGTGTCATCACAAAAACTTAACACTGGGTATCATTTCATTATATTTCCTCATCAAACTTCTGATATATAACTAAATGACAATAGTCACCTGACCTAACCAAAATATTATGGTCAAGATAATAGTTCAGTTCAAATTCTTGGTTGAAAGGTCATTCTGTGATCTTAAAAACTTAACATTTACTGTAGTATAAGTTTATAAGTTTTTAATTTGGTCATATTTTTTTATCAAATTTTTAATATATACACTTCATGACATGGCAATAGTCACATGACCTTTCATGACATGACAGTAGTCATGACTCTTCATGACATGGCAATAGTCACATGACCTTACCAATATGTAAAAGTCAAGGTCACAGTCAAGTTCAATTTTTTTTTCAAAAACATAACCTATTAACATTGGGTTAACTTTTTTGTTTCTTCATAAAACCTTCCATACATATATATATATACACATACACAAATCATGACAATAGTCATCTGGTGACACCAGTATATAAAGGTCACAGACCTGGGCCCGTATTCATGAAGCAACTTAAGTAGAAAATATTACTTAAGTCAAAATTAAAGATTTGTAAAAATATTTTCAAATATCATTATTAACCTCTCAGCCGGACTACAGAGCATCTATTTTAAGATAGTTTTTTAGCTGTGTGGTTTATTAATCCATAGCATTATTAAAAATATAAAGAAAATGTCTTAAAGCGATGTAAAACGGTGTTTAAAAAATGATAAATTTTGACTCAAGTTAAGATTTTGCTAAGAAGCTTTATGAATACGGACCAAGGTCATACTCTGGGTTCAAGTCATTTTTTTGGTCATAAAAACATTTCTTGAAACACTTCTTCATTTCTTATTTTTTCATCAAACTCTCATAAGTTACATCACCACACTATATAAAAAATATTTTTTTTATGTTACTGGTACACCTTTTACCAATATCACACCTGGCTTATATTGAGGTCTGTGATTTATATAGGGTGTGATATAAATCTATTGGTGTACCGAGATCAGTTGGCAATGTTTATGTTTTTCCTAGACGTTAACAGTGAACAATAGTTAATAATAGTTTCTTATGTCCATTATTTCATAATTTCCAATAACTACCCTATTAGCCAAGCAGTCTAGAGTGCAATCTCTATACAATAATATGATACATAATGAGGCTTGTTGATCGAAAGTTCGAGGCCCATTTTCCATATTTTATCTCGATGTACATGGAAGATGAGCCCGACATGTTCATGCCTGTTAGGCGCCATATAACCTTTTCATGTGTTGGTGCACCTTAAAACCCCAATTCAATTCAATTATTTCCATTATTAAATTGTCCTCTTGAATTTCAAGACAAACAAAAAACTCGTAACCATCTGCTTAAATGGCTATTAGTAACGAACAGAACAGGTTATTTCTTAGCTCTCAATCTTTTTGATGTGAATTTATATGCTGCGTAGTGTAGATTATAATTCTCGATTGAAATGCTCATTTTGCAATAAAATAAAAAGATAAACAAATCAAATAAATAAAGGTATCAATAAGAAATAAAAAACAAAACAAATAAAACTGAAAAGTAAAAAACAAAACTGACAAACAAACACAAAAAATAAAATAAAAAATTAACAGAGATTTTAATGGGTTTCGAACACGAGGCCAAAGAAAAAATAATTCAACTTGTATTTCACAAGCTGACGCTTTAACCACAGCTATGGAAGCTGTATATCAAAGACACGGCTAATATATCGGATGAAAACAAGTTAATCTTTGTTTGTATCGATTTTGTAAACATTCACAGTTGATGTCGGTACTCCAGTAGCTGTGCAGTATTCTTCATACAACAATACTTGTAGTCAGTATGCATCATTGGTGAACAAATATCCATTATATTGCAATATATTGACAGGCAATATTTATATTCGCAGGACTGTCACTGGATCATCAGTTTACGAGATTTAACCATAGTGATGACGGGAGCACAGATGGGTTTTCTCCAGCCAAGCCTAAACCGCTCCTACCTCTTTGATATGATTTTGATACCGAAGGACATCACACATACCTACTATTTTTGTGTTTCCTGCTTGGTATGGCAGACACTTAGGGATCACTTTGTCCGACATGTGTTGTCCGTCCGTTTTGTCCATCTGACCTTCTTCCATCCAATACTTTAACCTGCAACCTAACACTAAGCATAATTTGAAAAGTTTTTGACCTATGATCATGAAACCTCGCACAAATCCTAATCTTACCCCAAGGATGTCGTTACACAGGTCCAATAACTCTGAGTTTCATATTGGCAAAGTTAAGCCCCTTTTTATCAAACCTTACCATGCTCATAACCTGGCAAAATATTGATCAATGGTCATGCAACTTTATACAGTTCCTCCTTATCAGTTATTTGATGCCTTTGACATGTCCAATATCTCTGACTTTCATTTTGACAGAGCTGTGAACCTGCAACTGAACCTGGCTCTTAACTTGGCAAAATATTGACCTATGGTCATGGAACTTTACACTGTTCTTTATTATCAAGCAATCAATTCAGAGTTATGTCCCTTTTCTTAAAAATTAAACGATTTAAACAAAAATCTGCCCCATAATTCATAAAGGATTGCACCCCCTGTCTTGAAACTTTATAGTTAGAATGGTACTATTTTGGTATCAAGGGACATCACACTTATCTGTGATACTATTTTGGTACTGGAGGACATCACACATAGATACTATGTTGATATCAAAGGACATCACACATATCTGTGAAACTATTTTGGTACTGAAAGACATCACACATAGATACTGTTTTGGTACTAAGGGACATCACACATATCTGTGATTTATTTTAGTACTGAAGGACATCACATATATCTGTGATAATGTTTTAAAATATACTGGAGGATCAATCCTAGTATTGAACCTAAAGTGTTGTGTTTGCGTTCATGCGTGTGAAAATGCTTGTGCCTTGTGTGTTGCTCAATTTATTTAAGAACAACATTTGACAATCATGATCGGTTTCACGGCAAAAAATTAACGAAATGCTCGATTCAGATGGGGTTTTTCTTTATAACTTCCTTAATATTTAACGAATTGTGTTAAAATAACACGCACATACCCTTATAGTGTGAGCTCTTTCCTCTGCTTCAAAAGACATTTTAATTCATTCAGTACTTTCTGAGATTAGCCCTCCCAAAATGTACACGGTCATATATTTATTTCATTTCCAAGACTTTGGGAGGGCTAATCTCAGAAAGTACTAGATAAATCGATTTACCATTTGCGAGGGAGGAAAGAACTCACTTTGGAGGGGTATTTGCACTTTAGTTGAATAAAACTCGATACATATTCAGAAAGTTATGAGGCGAAAACTTACCTGAATCGAGCATTTTATTTAACTTTTTTGCTGTGAATCCGATCAAAAAGTCACATGGTTTCGCCACCCTGACAATAATGATGTTGATAACAGACTTCATGGTGCAAATATATGCAAGCAGATTTATAATCAGAATGTTATTGTTATTTTCTTGTTATGTTTGATAAAAACTGCCCCGTGTGGTTCTCGGGGGCCCCGTTTGATCACGGGGCAAAGAATAGGGCCACTGCAGATCCCTTTGGAGGGATAGGCAGAGGGGTAGAATCCCCCCAAATTCATGGTCATTATATCATTTTTTGTTCATGTTCATTAAAGGTCTTCATCATGATCCCTGCATTGTTTCAGGTGCTATCTCGCTCGCATCAAAAGAGATGTGGCAGAAAAACAATAACGTAGCTCCAGCGTAAATGGAGTTTCTACGATAGAATTTGCAGCAACTCTGCAGTTCAGGGTGAGAAGGTTCTAGGCCCATTTTCCATATTTTATCTCGATGTACATGGAAGATGAGCCTGGCATGTTCATGCCTTTTAGGCGCCATATAACCTTTTCATGTGTTGGTGCGCCTTAAAACCCCAATTCAATTCAATTCAATTGATAAAAACAACAAGACTTTCATTTGTCTCTTTAAACACAGAACATGAACAATATACAAACAACAAAACACATCAATAAAGTATTATGTTTTTAGGTTTTGCATACAATTATATATTTTGGCACAAACTTATTTTTATTGCGCAGGGTCAAGTTTACAAGAAGAGTTCTGTGAATTCATATATGTTGTTATAACTGTCTCAGTGAATAAAATTATGTGCCAAATTATTTGTTGTGATGTCTTAATCCCCAGTTGTCACCATTTCGCCACGAGCGTTGTCGTCGTCTTAATCCCCAGTTGTCACCATTTCGCCATGAGCGTTGTCGTCAGATGTTTTTTTCTCTGTAACAGAAATCTTTTTTTTTTTTCCCATAAGTAAATGCATGGAATTGCAATAGAATCCCAAATAATACAAGCAATAAGTGGGCATGAAGGAATGATCAGTATTATTCTAAATGAACCTCTTCATTATGCACCCAGGTGTCCGGGTTTGCGACAACTTTTAAATGGAATCCTTATGTTCATCGTATTCATAATTTTTCATTGCAGAGATGTTGAAATTTGATCATATTTTCAGTAGGTGTTAAAACCTGTGTTACTTGGTTTTTATCCTTAGGCTCTATAGTAAAATAAAAATCTTTGGCAGCGTAAAAAGATGACAATTTTCAAGATTTTGATTTTGAAAGATACATATACTGAATCAATTTGCATGAATGTGCATGAAATATGCAGGGTTTTAAAAGAATCACACTGTAGATACATTAATTTTAACAGTAAACTTGGTTGAACATCAAGGATAAAGACCGAGTTTATCACCTACAAGAATGTATGATTTCTGGCCACTGATTGGTCAGTTTTTTAGCTCTACTGATCAGAGATCAGCAGAGCTTATGCCGTGGTGCGGCGTCCGTCTGTCCGTCTGTCTGTCCGTAAACTTTTATTTGTAGTGACAACTCCTCTGAAACTACTGGATGGATATTCATGAAACTTTACAGAAATGTTGCCCATAAAGTCTAGTTGATCCTAGCAAAAATTCATGTTGATGTGAAATCCAAGATGGCCGCCAAAGCTAAAAATAGAGTTTTATAATACAAGTTTGTAGCGACTACTTCTTGAAAACTATAATTGATATTGATATAGGACTTTTTCTAAAATGATCAGCATGACATGATGTTGATCCTTGTCAAAAATCGTTTTGATTCAACGTTAAACATGGCTGCCAGTGGCCATCTTTGTTTACATAGAGTTATATAGTAAAAACTTGTAGCGACTACTCCTCTGAAACTACTTGACGGATTGTCATGAAACTTTACAGGAATGTTGCTCTTGATGTCTAATTGATCCTAGCAAAATTTCAGATCTGCCAGAAATTCAAGATGGCCTTCACAGCTATAAATAGATTTTTAAAAAATAAGTTTGTAGCGACTACTTCTTGAAAACTATAAGTGATATTGATATGGGACTTTTTCTAAAATGATCAGCATGACATGATGTTGATCCTTGTGGAAAATTATTTTGATTCGACGTTAAACATGGCTGCCAGTGGCCATCTTTGGTTACATAGAGTTATATAGTAAAAACTTGTAGCGACTACTCCTCTGAAACTACTTGACAGATGTTCATGAAACTTCACAGGAATGTTGATCTTGATGTCTAGTTGATCCTAGAAAAATTTCAGGTCGGCCGGAAATTCAAGATGGCCGCCACAGCTAAAAATAGATTTAAAATAAATAAGTTTGTAGTGACTACTTTTTCAAAACTATAAGAGATATTGATATGGGACTTTTTCTAAAATGATCAGTATGACATGATGTTGGTCCTTGTCGAAAATCGTTTTGATTTGACGTTAAACATGGCTACCAGCGGCCATCTTTATTTACACAGAGTTATATAATGAAAACTTGTAGCGACTACTCCTCTGAAACTACTTGACGGATTTTCATGAAACTTCACAGGAATGTTGCTCTTAATGTCTAATTGATCCTAGCAAAATTTCAGGTCGGCCGGAAATTCAAGATGGCCGCCACGGTTAAAAATAGATTTTCAAAAAACAAGTCTGTAGCGACTACTTCCTGAAATCAAAATCAATCAGTAGAGCTTCAAGGTCATTAACCTCTTGTTTGATGATGCTCTATCAAAATTATGAATATAGGTTGATCTTTATCTTAAAGAACTTCTCAGAAATTACTGTATCAGTTAACCCACTTTTGACTCTTTTTTAACTGTTGCAACTGTTTTCAATGCACAAAGGTCTTCAGGTGAGCGATTCAGGGATGCTTGTTTTAATTTGTCCACGCTTTCTTCTATATTTTTGGCCCTCTTGTTTTATGTTGTCCACGCTTCCTTCTATATTTTTGGCACACTTGTTTTAATTTGTCCACATTTCCTTTTTTATTTCAAGATGGCCAAAATAAATTACAAGCACATATTAACTGACATTAACTTTATTTTGACTAGAATAATTGGCACAAATTATTGACTAAATTATAAATTGTATGTGTGGCGGTAAGGTCACTAAGGTTACAGGAAAATCCCAGAGGGTCAAGTCCCAAGTGGTAACGCTGGGACCTGATAAATCAATTTCATCGCCAGAGCCCCTGGTGAAGACGCTAGGGTCCACCAAATGTCATAATTTTCTTTTTCTACACCTAAACTAGCCAGCTAATCTGTATCCCCCCGGAATTTTCCTGCATATTTTTGGCCCTCTTGTTTTAAATCGTCCACGCTTCCTTCTATATTTTTGGCCCTCTTTGAATTTGTCCAAGCTTCCTTCTATATTTTTCGCTTTCTTTTAATTTGTCCACGCTTCCTTCGATATTTTTGGCCCTCTTGTTTTAATTTATCCACGCTTCCTTCTATATTTTTGGCCTTCTGTTTTAATTTGTCCACGCTTCCTTCTATATTTTTGGCACTCTTGTTTTAATTTGTCCACGCTTCCTTCTATATTTTTTACCTTCTTGTTTTATTTTGTCCACACTTCCTTCTATATTTTTGGCACTCTTGTTTTAATTTGTCCACGCTTCCTTCCATATTTTTGGCCCTCTTGTTTTAATTTGTCCAGTTTAAAGACTGTCCAAAGGTTTTTCCTGTTCATTGAGAATCTCTATAATTCATCCATGTAATTAACTGACCTCAGAGCAATAAAATACCCATTTTCACACAGCAGGGCATCAATTATCTGACAGCAGATAGGCACATTTAAAAAATTAGATATATGTTGGTGTAACAAAATGCTATCTGCAAATAGAGATAAGGCAGTGATATATACTTCTAACGTTTAATTCTGCATTGACAAAGTTTTAGCTCATTAGCTGGCATGTTAGGTGATTTATTGTCATTTTATTGACCTCATGCTGGGTATGCCGACCATCACGCTGATTATCATGTAACTTGAGCTGAATAGAAACTACTAGAGGTTTTTGGGAGAGTCTATAAACTGTGTCCACGCTTCCTTCTATATTTTTGGCCCTCTTGGTTTGATTTGTCATCGCTTCTTTCTGTATTTTTGTCCCTCTTGTTTTAATATGTCCACGCTTCCTTCTGTGATTAACGAGTTACAACATAAAACATTTCCAAAGAAATAAAATTTAGGTTGATGGGGGTGAGGGGCTGGGGTGCAAAAGGCATGTAGTGTTATGGGGTCGGATATTGCTGGGTTTCAAACTTCCAAGCTTCTTTCGATATTAAAGGGAATATAGCGACACAGCCAAACATCTTTATTATTTAGAGTTCTGAAAAACTTGGAAAACTTGGAAAATGGTCAAAGAATTATCAAAATCGGATGATCAACAAAGAAGATGATTGTTTGAAGGTTCTATTGAAACAGATATGTCATTAAAACATCTGAAACATCAACACATCACATTTGCCATCCCTTTTTAACCGGGAAGTAACCGGAAAATCGACCGGGGAATAGTATCATCCCATTTTTAGAGCTATGACATCACAGTTCTAAATGACCATGTATGGAATATTGATAAATATGAAAAATTACTCATTTATATGGGAAAAAAATAAAGTAATTGTATGAAGAATATGTATAACTAATGTCAATAATGCTTTATAAGGAGTTTGCATTCATTTGCAGTGATTTGCTTTGCTTTAAATGATTTTTATCAATATTCCATATATGGTCATATGGAACTATAGTTCATAATCATAGTTTTCAAAATGGCAGCTCTCATATCCATTTTAGTACAACCTTCAAATGGTCATATCTTTTTTGTTTATCATCCGATTTTGATAATTCTCTCACCTTCTTGCAAGTTTTTCAGAACTCTCAATAAAATGGCATGTTTGGCTGTGTCGCTGCATTCCCTTTAACGTTTTAAACAAGTTTGGTCAAGCTTGGATATATAGTGTTAAAAAAGCAAACCATAGCAATTTGTATTCATTCAACTTCCACAGCTCCGCTCCGGTCTGTTCAAATGTGTCTGGTTATTGTGATAGAGAACCGGACATATTAGCTGTGAAGACGGCATTAAATGTAAACAGCAGAGTTGAAAATAAATTAGTTAAAAATAACCTGTCGTTATTAAGAAGACACAGCAAGTCACAAGCTGCCAAAAAAACTGGTAAAAAAAAGCCGAAGAATGCCGATTTTGAATTTTGATTGCCGCCCCAGATTCGGTTAAGGCGTCAACCCTATTACATTTTAATAACCAATTCATTCACATTAATTCAACCGAAAAACGTAAAACAGAAGTTGATTACCGAGGGAGGGTTGATGGATTAGGTAAAGATCAGTTGGATAATGAGGTGCTAGAATGCTAACGAAACACTATGATTTTAAAGTAATCCAAGGGCTATAACTCTAGTGTTCCTATTCCGATAAAGCTGGTTTTCGAGCGTTTCCGAGTTTTCATTGACATCAACAACCAGGCCAAGTTTGGCAAAGATAAATTGAAGGCCATTTTGTCTTGACAAGCAACAATAGCACATTTAACTAAATCAAGGGCCACAACTCCGGTGTTACTGATCCAAATATCATCGTCTAGGTGTTTTTTGTCTCGCCTTTTCGAAGGAAAAAGCGAGACAGGGATCACTTTTCCAGGGGCAGCACTGGTTAAAGTTTTCAGTTAAAGTTTTTTGGAAGGTATATATCTCCAACACCATCAAAAGTATTGCTATGAAACTTTGTATGAACATTCACAGAGGAAACCCCTTACACTTTCAATAAGCCCCACCCACCAATGACCTTGACCTTGACTTTAAAGACAACAGAAATTAGTAAAATTTTCTTGGTTAAAGTTTTTGGATAAAGTTTTTTGGAAGGTACATATCTCCAACACCATCAAAAGTATTGCTTCGATATTTTGTATGAATATTCACTGGGGTAACCCATCACACTTTTACTAAGCCCCACCCCACCCCACCAATGACCTTGACCTTGACTTTAAAGACAAAATAACATATATATCTCCATTACCATCAAAGGTATTGCTTGGATACTTTGTATGAACAATCACTTGGCCCCACCCCACCAATGACCTTGACCTTGACACATGAATTTACTATCATAAGAAAGACTCATTCAAAGAGGTGCCATAACTCGTTATAAATTTTACAGAATTATGCCCCCTTTTTCAAAATACACAAAGCCTCATAAAGTCAACGTGTTTCATAATACATTCATGTTGCACATCAAATTGAATGTCATGTGAAGACAAATCCATTGCAATATATTATATGACCCATGGCTATGTACGAGGTCAACGGGGGTCAAAATAAAGAACTCTGTTCTGGTCAACAGGGGTCAAAATAAAGAACTCTGTTCTTATAATATTGTATATATCATTGAATGCCACGGTGTTAACATGAGTGCTTTGCAACACATGATTTGGGAAGATGAGTCGGAGTGCATTCCAACAAACATATGTTGTGTTTGTCTATTTTGTGTAATTTCATCTGTACATTATCATCATTATCGATCAACATCTTATCAAATACCTGTAACTCCTAAGTCAGTGTCATGGCCTTATTTCCTTATTGTAGCAATATCACACTAACTTACATTTACCTTAACTTTATACCAAATGGGACTTACTCATTTTATTATTTTGTTTTCTTTCAGTTTATGATCTCATGCATTTTAAATTTATTGTGTTTTGTATTTTATATATATATATATATACATATTAACAAATATATCTTAATATTATATGTGTCGCTTTAGGACTAAAATGTTAAAAGGTATTTCCTCTGCTCTTCAGATCAAACCCTGCCCCTCAACTAACCTTGACCTTAACTATACACTCAAATGGACAACCAGTAGTTTCCACAGTTTTCTGTAAATTATTTATCTGAGTATAATTTTTAAAAATTCACGTTCACTTACTACCCCCAAGTACCATTCAATAAACACTTAAAGATAGATATATACACCCCTACGACCCAACAAAATAAAAGCTCGTTGTGAATGAACAACACCTCAGAAGGCGAGACAGCCCGTGGCAGTGGCCTTGTTAAATTGTGTCGAACTGTTATTGATATCAACAATCTGACCAAGTTTGGTAAAGATCTGATGAAAAATGAAGGCACTATCGTTTTAACGCACAAGTTAACGGACAGACGATGGACAACTCACCGTCCAATAATCTACGACGGACAACTCACCATTCCATAAGCTACTATAGTCTTCGGACAATTAGAAACTTCAAAAGTCTAAATTACTGTCAGGTAAGTCACCCTTGATAATCGTTGTTTGCTTATCGTTCTTACAGCAATCCCACAATGCACTGCTTTACGTTTTTGCAGCCTTGGTCAGTAAGAGTGCGAATCGTAATCACCGAGATGTACAATATCATCACGGGAATTGACACGAAAGGAAAGTATCACATTAAAGAAACTAGCCCGCCAAATAACGGCAAACGTAGCTACAAAAAGGTTTATCAAAACTCGATTCACGTAGGCACATATACATTACTATATGACCTGAACACCTGAAAAAATATATAATTTTAATAAAAAGTTTTTTTCACGACTTCTTAAAATTACCCCGGACCCGCGATTGAATATGCGTAAAAGTTGGTAACTCTTAAATCATCGCTCCTGTTTTGAGGTTTGGTTTAGCTTTTTAAGCCGTTTATATTGTGTTTATTGAGTGTATCCTCTCAACATATATGTTATATATATACCTCGTCGTCAGTAGAGTAGGGCACGGTTCCCGGATGTCTATGTATCCTTCCCCTCTCTCTGAGGCGGCTCTAAATAACCTATACTGTGTTGATGAGCCGTTAAACAACATTCAATTCAATTCGTCGTCAGTAGGTACATATATAATGAAAAAATAAAGTTTAGCAAGCCCTTACTTAACTTACTTTTGTATTCCAGTGTAAGCATCAGAGTTATCTCCCATTTAGTTAAAACATACTATTTCATATTTAAAAATACAAATAAGGTAAAGAGCAAGATTAAACATTACACAATAACTGTTATGAGTATCAAGTTATAAACACCGCTAAAACAATCGACAATTTCCTTGCCATTATAAAGATAAAGGGAACCAACGTTTACCATTGTGAAATTACCTCCCTTTACATTGAAATAAGAGCAAAATTATAATTTCTGTAAAACATGTAGATTACCACATGTTGCTATTGTTTTCGCATATTTCTTTTTAGACTTATTCCCTTAATATAACTGATAATTATGTAAGTTATATTGCCCATACCCGCGTCTACACATATCCTAGAATCTGGTCAACGTGATTTAAATGTTATTTACTTGCTAAACTTATTTTTTATCAGTATATGTTGTAAAATGTGGCTGTTGTTGGCGGGATAGGGATTAGTCTAGGCATATGATATAACCTACAAATTAAACATGATGCAAACGGGATTGGTCACGGCATATGATATAACCTACAAATTAAACATGATGCAAACGGGATTGGTCACGGCATATGATATAACCTACAATTAAACATGATGCAAACGGGATTGGTCACGGCATATGATATAACCTACAAATTAAACATGATGCAAACGGGATTGGTCACGGCATATGATATAACCTACAATTAAACATGATGCAAACGGGATTGGTCACGGCATATGATATAACCTACAAATTAAACATGATGCAAACGGGATTGGTCACGGCATATGATATAACCTACAATTAAACATGATGCAAACGGGATTGGTCACGGCATATGATATAACCTACAAATTAAACATGATGCAAACGGGATTGGTCACGGCATATGATATAACCTACAATTAAACATGATGCAAACGGGATTGGTCACGGCATATGATATAACCTACAAATTAAACATGATGCAAACGGTATCCTAGAATAAAACACGCGATGTCTTATGTAAGACATACATATATAAATTACGCTTTAAATAATGTCTTCATATCCACGTCCATCCCTTTAACACGCATTCATATTGGTATCTTAATTATTTCTCCAGTCTTTAATTATCCAATTATTGTCCTAACGCTGTACTGATACCTTAATTAGGAAACGCGATATCAAATCAAAATTATCTGCATTCACTGTGTGCTCAAAACTGTCATTTTACTTGCACAGAAAGACTGACCAGCACAACCTGCAGTATTATAACCGCCGCTGACATAGAACAAAATGTTGGGACAATCATCATTTGTGCTTACTGTATTGCTATATACAGTATGTTGCTATCCACCGGAAATAAAGGAGGAAGGCTGTGAAACCATCAGTGGGAAACTGTTTACAAATATTAGACAATTAGAAAATAAATTAGTGAGACATTGGAAAACCGCAAAGAAGGAACTGAGGCGTGAAATCAGACAAATCAACAGAGAGGAGAATTTTGTAAAAGGTATGATGCTTGAATCTAGTAAGTAAAATATAAACATATTTTATATTTTTTAATTTATTCGTGTTTTATGTATTGCAATAGTACAATGTAATATGAATATTGAGGTTATTTTCCAGTATTGAATTTAAACATTTCTTTTACATATATTGCGAAATAAGTCCTTGCAACTTACATTAATCGCTCTCGATGGCTTCCTGTGTAGAATACATACTATGCAATGTGGATAATTGTCTTGTTCAAGGATAAATAACCCGGCCACGGCGAGGATCGAACCCTCGACATACTCCATATTAGGAAGAGGCGATACCATGTTGAATACAGGACTTACATGGTGCGACACACATAGTTAAACAAGTTGCGCACAATGACAACATATTGGGATTCTATGGTTGCATAATCCGAGAACCTGCAAAGGAAGGTGTGTGCATGAACTTTCATCACTCCGGTTTAATTTTGTCGTACACTAGATTGATTTTCTTTTTGGCTGCAACTGCTGTGGTTATTCATGAAATCTGGATACATCCCGATGTGTTTCTAATGGGTTTTAAGTCGCATCAGAATGATCTGAATTAACTGTAGTACGTATATCATATCATGCATGCTTGTTGATCATTAAAACACCAAAGGCAGGTCACATAGGAAAACCTCGAGATACTTTTAAGCTATGCAATTTTGGTTCAGGATTGTATGTAACCTCTGATTAACTTGTCGTTTTCGTTGTTTTACGTTGTTTTAATACACCTCAAACGATTGTTAGGAGTGGTGGGGTTGGGGTGGGACTAAATTCAGTTTGCCTTTTCTTTGTGAAAGGAGGATCTTACTGAATTTGTGTGGTCACTGATCGTGGTCACCATAGCTCGATCATGAAAACGCTTATTCACACGATCATGAAACTTCACTGGTGGACTGTCCTTGGTGAGAAGAGGACACCAATTGACAGTGGGTCAATATGTTAAAGGACATCAAGACCTGATTATGAAAACGTTCAGTTATAACTCACACATTCGTGAAAATGCACAGATGGAATGTTCTTGCTGAGAGGAATACCCCTATCTAATTTGTGATTAATACGACAAAGTTCAAGGTTAGCTTGACCCGATTATGAAACATGCAATCACATATCGACTGTCCTTGCTAAAAGGAGGACTGATATTGAGTTTGTGGTCAGTAGGTCAAAGACCAAGGTCACCGTGACCCGATAATGAAAAAAACGTCTCGTGTAATAACTGATACATTACTTACTTGGCATACAATCTTGCACTTTCACACAAACACCGCAATAGTCTAGACGACGACAATTATTAATCTTAATGTCAGTAGATGGATGGTAATGGCAACTAAAATGGTTTTCAAGATAATGGCTTGTATTCTTGAATGTTATAAAACTTGACAGGATTTCCTTGATTACAGTTTAATGGTGTTTCAATGAATCTCTCATGTATACCTTTACCAATGAAGGAAGTTGCGGGATTATGTTAGTCAGTAGTTCCACGTAACCCAAGGCGACATCTATAGTCTTCTCAAACTTGTGACAATGCCTTGCACCCTTGATGGAGTTTTCAATTAGATGAACACATATTGGCAGACACTACACTAAAAGTCGTTATGTAGAATGTCGAGCATGAACCATATACTCTTCAAACGTCATGTTTTATACCTAGATGAATATCCACAAGTTCTGCAGCGCCATTTATGGTTATGTTTAACATTATTTAAAAGTTATTTCTGTTTATAAATTCAAAGCTCACCAAAGCGACTATATATGTTTGCCAATATATTGTTAATGGTATATTGTTTAACTGAAGACAAAACTGGTGAAAACATGTCCGCATGTAAAAGAAACGCAACTCGAGAATTTCCACTATATATTGTATATACTGCACACCTAATTCCACATAATATTCCAAAGAAATCCCAAGATGTTTTGTAACAAAAACAAAGTTGCAGTTGTAGACGTTTTAATCACAGTCACAGTAACAAGAAATTCATAAATGTTGAAGTTCCTCTTTGAAAAATTGAGCCAATGCAGTACTATATTTAACGTAAAGAGTTTGCAAAATGTTGCATCCTAAGTTTCCTCACATTCTTGAGCCAAACGCGTACTCTGTCAATAATGAAATTTTGAAGGACTACTATTTGATGTGTTATGTGTTGTTTTAGTATTTTTTTCCCGAAAGGAAAGGTCTTACGTAGCCATGTACCATTCCATTACAGCATCATAGTGTACATACAATATATAGCGGAAATTCCTGAGTTGGGTTTCTTTTTCGTTTCAGTATATATATATATATCGTTTTTTATTATTTTTATGTATTTTCCAGCAGAAAACGTTGAATTAGATGGCAACGTCATACTCGAGGTTCAATCCTTGGAATCGGATATTCAACAACTGACACAGCAGATACGTGATTTACAAAGAGAGACGGAGGGCTTCGTCGAAAACAGTACGGACACGTTACGAGAACGTCTGAGTTATATTGAAACAATGTTGCTGTTTTAATACTCTCCGTTCAAGACACTGCAACAGAAGTCGATAGTTTGACGACTTTAGTGATTGAACTCGTATAAGCAATGTCACTTTTGTCAAAGTTGCACTGAGGTTAAGTGTTGTTTATATTGAACAGAAATACTGTTTTGCAGTTGAAACATGTTTTGGATTCTCCACGAATCCTTAATATTACTCAGTATGTGTACTGGAGTTATCAAGTCGTATGTGTGTTATTGAATAAATATAATTTTATAAACTGTGTTGTTATATTTGATTTAGTTTTAGTAATCAACACAGACAAACGTAATGTGTTTCATAATCGGAGCAGTGTAATTTTGTTCCCGGCAAGACTTATTTTAGAAAACGTTTGAGTCACGGCATTACAATCCTTTCGTCAAAAGTAGATATACAAGTCGAACAGGAAATGTGGCATTCAAGGATCACAGTCAACAAAAATACACATTGAAACAAACAAAATAAACTACAATACATAATTATGACATCTCAAACATAAAATGGTCGACAATTGGGCTACCGCCTTGGAATGGTTGGGTTTAAACCAGGTTCTAGTGTGCACCAAACCTCACTCTTACCCTACTGGCATCCCAATAAAACGGAACAATGTAAATAAAGAAATCCCCGCCAGGCTATATCCTCTAACAAACTGTAAAAGCATCTGTCGACATCTTTGTTTATTGTTGTGTCTTAAGATGTTACTATTGCCGACCGTCTTTGTATTAGAATACAACCAGTGAAATCTCACAAACACTGTCACATGCAGATAGGTAGGACCACCCCTCCCCACCTCTCCCATTCATATTCATTTTGTCATTTTCTTTCATGCTCATTCAAGGTCTTTATCATGACACCGCCTATTCAAACGTGGAAATGTGGCTCCATCATAAATGCAGTGTCAAATATAGAATTTGCAGCAGCTCTGCAGTTCTGCAGCTAAGAAGATTCTAGACCCATTCTACATATTTCATTTTCATGTAAATTGAGGATAACCCCGGCACGTTATTCCTGTTAGGTGCCATATAACCTTTCATGTGTTGGTGCACATTAAAGCCATTGAATTCAATTCAGTTCAATCCATGCACACTTGGATGAAACATGGTCATCGTCTGATTTATAATAGTGACTGGTTATTCATTTATTTTTGTTTAATCATTCATTTTAGCTTGACTGATCAGAGATCAGCAGAGCTTATGCCGTGGTGCGGCGTCCGTCGTCCGTCCATCTGTCCGTCTGTCCGTAAACTTTTATTTGTAGCGACAACTCCTCTGAAACTACTAGATGGATATTCATGAAACTTTACAGAAATGTTGCCCATAAAGTCTAGTTGATCCTAGCAAAATTCATGTTGATGTGAATCCAAGATGGCCGCCAAAGCTGAAAATAGAGTTTTTATTATACAAGTTTGTAGCGACTACTTCTTGAAAACTATAAGTGATATTGATATGGGACTTTTTCTAAAATGATCAGCATGACATGACGTTGATCCTTATCAAAAATCGTTTTGATTCAACGTTAAACATGGCTGCCAGCGGCCATCTTTGTTTACATAGAGTTATATAGTAAAAACTTGTAGCGACTACTTCTCTGAAACTACTTGGCGATTGTATGAAACTTTACAGGAATGTTGCTCTTGATGTCTAATTGATCCTAGCAAAATTTCAGATCTGCCAGAAATTCAAGATGGCCGTCACAGCTAAAAATAGATTTTAAAAAATAAGTTTGTAGCGACTACTTCTTGAAAACTATAAGTGATATTGATATGGGACTTTTTCTAAAATGATCAGCATGACATGATGTTGATCCTTGTCGAAAATCGTTTTGATTTGACGTTAAACATGGCTGCCAGCGGCCATCTTTGTTTAAATAGAGTTATATAATGAAAACTTGTAGCGACTACTCCTCTGAAACTATTGACGGATTTTCATGAAACTTCACAGGAATGTTGCTCCTAATGTCTAATTGATCCTAGCAAAATTTCAGGTCGGCCGGAAATTCAAGATGGCCACACGGTTAAAAATAGATTTTCAAAAAACAAGTCTGTAGCGACTACTTCCTGAAATCAAAATCAATCAGTAGAGCTTCAAGGTCATTGACCTCTTGTTTAATTTGAAGTTGTGGTGGCGTAAAGCAATATGCCAGTTTTATTCTCAACATTTTTTTTTGGGAAGGCACAGAAGATAATGGATAGCACAATTTTTAATATTGTTTACCATCTGAATCCATAATGTTTCTTGCATTTTGTTATGGCAAGGCATAGAAGAAAACAGATAAAACAATTTTTTATATCTAATATTGTAGCTATTGAATTACCAATATGCTTCAGTTGTACAACGACTTAATGTGTTTTAAGAATGTAAATGGAGTTTATGCAACATAATATGCAACTCTGCAGTTGAGAAAATTCTAGGTACATTTTGGATATATATATTTCAAATTTAAAAGGACAGTGCACTCAAAGTGTTTGTTCTTGATGGCACCACATGACCTTTTGGTGTTGGTGAGCAGGAAAACAAAATTCAGCTCTTATCTGTTTTGGGAATGTAAAGTTGAATTTACTGTTAATCAATCCTGTTTTCATATCATGTTGCATTATGAAGTATATTTAATTTTTTAGGGTTTTCTGTTTTCATTCCTAGGCAGAGATGTAAAACCACCCTAAATTCATGTTCATTTTGTCATTTTTGTCGTGTTCATTAAAGATCTTCATTATACCTGTATTGTTTCAGATGCATCATTGTTCCAGAAATGGTTCTATGCCCATTCTGCATATCTTTATCTCGATATAAATTGTCGGTGGACCTGACATGTTCATCCCATTGGCATGAAAACAACAACAATATATTTTGTATATCATCATAATTACTTTCATTACCTTTTTAATTTCTGCTCATATGGATAAAACATATCATTAGACCCCATATTTTATCTCGATGTAAATGGAGGATGAGCGTGGCATGTTCATCCATGTTTGGCGCCATATAGCCTTTTGTGTGAACCCAATTTAGTTTAATTCTACTAATGAGTGATGGCATTTTCTGTCAATGCCATTCATATGACATTTTCTGATGGTGTACTGTAAAACCCATTTCTACTTGATTAATTAGCATATAGTCTGATGTACCATTAACTGATATTATATTACAGTTGGTCATTTTTGTTTATCTTTAGATAAGTCTTAAAATAAATTGATATTCCTAACATTGTGTGTACTGTTCTTTGTTAAAGCCAATATATTATACTATTTTTTTCTTGTTTTGTCTTTATGTGAAACATAGACCTGTACATTACAAACATAGTCAAACATTAAAATTGACGGCAAAATGAATTCCAGAGAGAATAATTTCATACAAAACTTTCAAAAAAACATAAATTATAGTCAGACTCGATACATCAATGTTATAAGAGCCAGTAGAGCAACCACAGGCCCTCTTGGGCCTCTTATTTTTTATTTTTAGCTCTACTGGCCAACGGCCAGCAGAGCTTATGGGATGGTGTGTTGTCTGTCGTCCGTCGTCCGTCTGTCGCCTGTATGTCGTCAGTTAACTTTTCTTCAAACGACTTCTCCTCAGAAACCGCTTGGCTAATTTTGACCAAACTTCACATGGATGATCCTTAGATGAATGCTTTTTAGAATTGTTAAAATTAGTCAGCGCTACATCCAAGATGGCTGCCATTACCATATATGGTCGAAACCTTAAAAAATCTTCTTCTCCAGAACCGCTGGACAGATTTCAACAGTTTTTCTTTTAAAATGATCGCCAACGCCTAGACTATCAAGTTGTTCAAATAAAGTCCCCGGGTTAAAAAATGGCCGTGCCCCGGGGGTCCAAAGTTTGTATATTGAGGTTTTGCATGTTTATCATATAGACATATAGGGAAAAACTGAAAAAAATCTTCTTCTCTGGAACCACATGGCACAGAGCTCTCTTATATTACATGTAGCATCAGCTTATAGTCCTCTACTAAGTTTGTTCAAATGGTGACCCTGGGGTCAAATTTGTCCCCGCCCCGGGGGTCACAGTTTTACGTAGACATATAGGATTTTTTTAAAAAAAATCTTCTTCTCGGAAACTACAACAGCCAGAGGTTTGATATTTTGCATTTACTATAAGCTTATGGTCCTTTACCAAGTTTGTTCAAATGGTGACCCTCGGGTCACATTTGGCCCCGCCCCAAGGGTCACATGTTTTACATAGACATGTATAGGGAAAAACTTAAAAAATCTTCTTCTCTGAAACTGCAAGAGCCAGAGGTTTAATATTTTGCATTTGCTATAAGCTTGTGGTCCTCTACCAAGTTTGTTCAAATGGTGACCCAGGGGTCACATTTTGCCCCTACCCCGGGGGTCACAGTTTTACATAGGCTTGTATAGGGAAAAACTGAAAAAAATCTTCTTCTCTGGAACCACATGGCACAGAGCTCTCATGTATTATATGTAGCATCAGTTTATGGTCCTCTACTAAGTTTGTTCAAATGGTGACCCTGGGGTCAAATTTGTCCTCGCCCCGAGGGTCACAGTTTTACATAGACTTATATAGGATTTTTTTTTAAAAAATCTTCTTTTCGGAATCTACAAGAGCCAGAGGTTTGATATTTTACATTTATTATAAACTTATGGTCCTTTACCAAGTTTGTTCAAATGGTGACCCTGTGGTCACATTTGGCCCCGCCCCAAGGGTCACATGTTTTACATAGACATGTATAGGGAAAAACTTAAAAAATCTTCTTCTCCGAAACTGCAAGAGCCAGAGATTTAATATTTTGCGTTTGCTATAAGCTTATGGTCCTTCACCAATTTTGTTGAAATGGTGACCCTGGGGTCACATCTGGCCCCGCCCCGGGGGTCACAGTTTTACATAAATGCTTGTATAGGGAAAAACTGAAAAAATCTTCTTCTCTGGAACTGTAAGAGCCAGAGGTTTATTATTTTGCATTTGCTATAAGCTTATGGTCCTTTACCAAGTTTGTTCAAATGATGACCCTCGGGTCACATTTGACCCCGCCCCAAGGGTCACATATTTTACATAGACATGCATAGGGATAAGCTTAAAAAATCTTCTTCTCTGAAACTGCAAGAGCCAGAGGTTTAATATTTTGCATTTGCTATAAGCTTATGGTCTTCTACCAAGTTTGTTCAAATGGTAACCCATTTGTCACATTTGGCCCCACCCTGCGGGTCACAGTTTGACTTAGGCTTGTATAGGCAAAAACTGAAAAAAATCGTTTTCTCTGGAACCACATTGCACAGAGCTCTCATGTATTATTTTGCATCTGATCTTAGTCAAACTTTAGCAGATTTTATGGCTTTCTTTTTTTTTTTTTTTTCTTTTTTTTTTTTTTTAAATTTATTGAATCTTTTTTTTTTCATTATTTTTTTCATTTTTAAAAAAAATAATTTTTTCCATTTTTTGGTTTTAAATTTTTTTTTTTTCTTTTTTTATCTGTTTTCATTATTTTTATTTTTTTTTTCATTTTTTTTTTTTTTTTTTTTAATGTTTTAATTTTTTTTTTTTTTTTTTTTTTTTTTTTTTAGCTATGTTGGACCAGTCGAACCAGTAACAGAGGAGACATGGCTGTTGATTTAGTTAAAAATGCTATATTTTGCCTCGTTAATACGGTAGGGCCTTTATTTTTCATCTGATCTTTACCAAGCTTTACCAGATTCTTTAATTATGGCCCTTGATTTAGTTTTTAGCTATGTTGGACCAGTCGGACCAGTAACAGAGGAGTCATGGCTGTTGATTTAGTTAAAAATGCTATATTTTGCCTCGTTAATACGGTAGGGCCTTTATTTTTCATCTGATCTTTACCAAGCTTTACCAGATTCTTTAGTTATGGCCCTTGATTTAGACAAAAAGCTGTTTTTTGCCCGAAAGTTCCAATAAATCATAAATGGCAGTCACTCGCTTCAGTGATGTTATAAGAGCCATGTTAGCCAGTAGAGCGTCCACAGGCCCTCTTGGGCCTCTTGTTTTTCAATTTCAATAAAAAATGTAATTTTTTTTTTTTAATTTTTAAATTTTTTTTTTTTTTTTTTTGATTGATTTGAATTTTTTTTTTTCATTATCTTTTTAATTACTTGACACTTACTTTAAAATTTCTTGTCGGCGCTACTCATCCTAAATGCCTTGTTGAATTTCGACGAAACTTGGCAGGAAGCATCGTAAGATGTCTAGTTGTGCATACCACGCTTTTGTTCCAGTTTGCTGATTTTTGACGGAGTTATGGCCTTTGACATTTTTATTTTAAATTTCTTGTCGGCGCTACTCCTCAACGGCTTGTTGGATTTCTACGAAATTTGGCAGGAAGCCTCAGTATGATGTCTAGTTGTGCAACAGTATATCAATGAAATCTTAAACAATTTTGAAAACCAGCTAGATCTTGTTAGTAATAACAGAGTTATGGCCCTTGATTTGTTGAAAAATGCTATATTGTATTTTCCTTTGTTAAATCTATAGGAGAAGAGAGCTATATCTAGCTATATCTATCTAAATCTATAAGAGATGTTTTAGCCAGTAGAGCGTCCACAGACCCTCTTGGGCCTCTTGTTAAAATACAAGTTTGCAGCGACTACTTCTTCAAAACTCTAAGTGATATTGATATGGGACTTTTTCTTAAATGATCAGCATGACATGATGTTGGTCCTTGTCGAAAATCGTTTTGATTCGACGTTAAACATGGCTGCCAGTGGCCATCTCTGTTTATATAATGTTATATAATGAAAACTTGTAGCGATTACTCCTCTGAAACTACTTGACAGATTTTCATGAAACTTCACAGGAATGTTGCTCTTGATGATTGATCCTAGCAAAATTTCAGGTCGGCCGGAAATTCAAGATGGCCGCCACGGCTAAAAATAGATTTTCAAAATACAAGTTTGTAGCGACTACTTCTTGAAAACTATAAGTGATATTGATATGAGACTTTTTCTTATATGATCAGCATGACATGATGTTGGTCCTTTTCAAACATCGTTTTGATTCGACGTTAAACATGGCTGCCAGCGGCCATCTTTGTTTACATAGAATTATATAGTAAAAACTTGTAGCGACTACTCCTCTGAAACTACTTAACAGATTTTATGAAACTTCACAGGAATGTTGCTCTTGATGTCTAATTGATCCTAGCAAAATTTCAGGTCGGCCGGAAATTCAAGATGGCCGCCACTGCTAAAAATAAATTTCAAAAAACAAGTTTGTAGCGACTACTTCCTGAAATCAAAATCAATCAGTAGAGCTTCAAGGTCATTGACCTCTTGTTTGTATTGCCTGCATAGCATGACAGTCACTTAGGGATCACTTTTTCCATCGTCGTTGCCATCGTCCATCACAATTTTAATATGCAACCTAACCTTGGCCATAATAACCTGAAAAGCATTTGGCCTAAGTTCATAAAACTTCACACACATCTTCATCTTACCTCAAGAAATGTGTTAAACATGACCTATAACTTACTGACTTTCATTTTGGCAGAGGTATGCCTCTTTTTATAGTTTGCTTGTACATGCTGAAATAAGCAAAGGCAAGTGACCCAAGTGTTCTGTGGAACATCCTTCTAGTTTAGTATGAATTCAGTGAATTGATTTCATAAGTTACCTTTACAGTCTCACTCGAGGGCAATTACTAGTGTTGGAAAACTCTGAAAATACATTATCCCTCATCTGACTTTGTAAACATCCGACGATTTATTTCCAACCTACAGAGATAATATAGACTATGTGTCAAGCACTATTGACTTTTTGTATAATATGTTACCTTCACTTTTGCATTAAACTGATTTAAAATGTTACATGCTCTTTTAAAAGGTATACAAGCTTGCTAACTCTTGCGTTTACATGTTCTAGTAAATTGTGAAACAGATCCATATTTGATTTTAAAACGTTAAATGCAGTAAATCACAAGTTTTTGCTTGTCTTTAGCTCTACTGATCAAAGATCAGCAGAGTTTTACCGTGGTACGGTGTCCGCCCTTAACTGTTTTGTAGCGACTACTCCTCTGAAACTACTGGATGGATTTTCATGAAACTTTACAGGAATGTAGCTCATGATGTATAGTTCATCCTAGCAAAAAAATCACATTGATGTAACATCCAAGATGGCCACCAAAGCTAAAAATAGATTAAAAAACAAACAAATTTGTAGCGACTACTTCTTCAAAACCATAAGTGATATTGATATGGGGCTTTTTCTAAAATAATCAACATGACATGTTGTTGGTCCTTGTCGACATGGCACCCAGCATCCATCTTTGTTTACATAGAGTCATATAGTAAACACTTGTAGCGACTACTCCTCCGAAACTACTGGACGGATTTCCATGAACCTTCACAGGAATGTTGCTCTTGATGTCTAGTTGATCCTAGCAACATTTTAGGTCGGCTGGAAGTTCAAGATGGCCACCATGAATAAAAATAGATTGAAAAAAACAACATTTGGAGCGACTACTTCTTGAAAACTATAACAGATATGGGACTTTTTCTAAAATGATCAGCATGACATGATGTTGATCCTTGTCGAAAATTATTTTGATTCGACATCAAACATGGCCGCCAACAGCCATCTTTGTTTACATAGAGTAACATAATAAAAATTTGTAGCGACTACTCTGAAACTACTTGACGGAATTTCATGAAACTTCATAGGAATGTTGCACTTGATGTCTAGTTGATCCTAGCATAATTTCAGGTCGGCCGCTATTTCAGGATGGTCGCCCTGGCTAAATATGTTGCTGTTGATGTCTAGTCGATCCTACCACAATTACAGGTTGGCCGGAATTTCAAGATGGTCGCCATGGCTAAAAATAATTTAAAAAATAAATAAACGACTACTTCTTAAAAACTATAAGTCAAGTGATATTTAATCAGATATGGAACTTTTTCTAAAATGACCAGCATGACATGATGTTGGTCCTTCTTGAAAATTATTTTGATTCGACATTAAACATGGCAGCCAGCGACCATCTTTGTTTACATAGAGTTATATAGTAAACATTTGTAGCGACTACTCCTCTGAAACTACTTGACAGATTTTCATATAACTTCACATGAATGCTAATCTAGCTATCAACTCCTATCAATAGAGCTCCGGGGTCATTGACCTCTTGATGTTGTCCGTTTTCAGAGATACAAACAATAATCCAAGCCTTCCTTCTCTTTGCCAGATGCATTTTACAAGGTGGCACTCACAACAGCCTTAATGGAGTTTATCAAAACTTCATCAAAATGTGAAACTCATTGAAAGGAAGCACTGGATTATTATTCAGGTCGGTTGGTCAAAGTTCTAGGTTGCTGTTAATTTAAATAAATAAAAAATCTCAATAAGTTTACTTACCCTTGAGGGCTGTCTTATGAAATTTGGCAGGATTGAGGAGTATCCATTATTTTACGATGGGTGGTTTCACATATAGTGGACTTGTACTTCGCTGAATTTGCTTGTTTTTACTGGGTTTCTTTTTAATGAAGTGTTGGAATTGATTTATAAGCATAACCTGCAGCTTCATCTGGCACATACAAAGGACATACTTTAAGAGTTAAGATCAGTGCCTAGAATGTATTATGTAAATATACATAATTTGAAGTAAAACATGTTTAATCTAAATTTAAGTTGGCTGATTAATTTTTTGTACGCTCTGTGCTGTTGGGAACATCTCTGTAGTGTAAGGAAGCATGCTTTTCTTTCGAGAAAAGAGATCCAGGTTCAAGTCCTGGCGGGGAACCTGGCACACTTACTGAGCTGTACAAACTTAGTTCTGGGATAATCACAACTTTAAAATAAATTCATATCAAATTCTTGCTAATATGTCATGCTAACAATATCATCCTTTCACTGCCTTTCAAATATGTCCTTACTCCCCATGCTATAATACATGTATTATAGCTTTTCTTGTTACTTTAAAAAGCAAACATATATGGACAGTACCCCACCTTTTACTTTAGCAAAAAAAAAATAAAGATTAAAAAAAGTATGTCATAATGCTCAACTTTTGTTAAATCTTGTATATGACAAGGTACTATGACATTTCTTTCAAAACAAGTAAATATATATAGATCTAGGTTCCAAACATTTTTTTATTACAATTTCTATAAATTACACATAATTTGGAGTTGCATGTAGTTTGACATTTTCGCTGTAAAAATACTGTAAACACAATTTTGTTGACATGGAGATCGAATGTAAAATTAGCTCTATTTTATATATCTATTTCCTTAACATATCAAACTGTATAACTGAGGATATTGCACTCATCTTTCTTTTTACGTAAGAAAAGGACAGAGATTCACATGCACGTGTTCTGGGATGAAAATTGAAATAAAAGAATTGAAATAAAATTTCCTCATTTCAGATAAGTTCGGAATCAATCTAGATGTTGCGAAGGTGCATGAACGTAGGTAATCGGATGCAATTGTCAGATTATTAACGATGTCGCTCCTTACGAAGTGAACTACGTAATGCATTAGCAGTGTTGTGTATGAAACAACAATTCTAATACACCCATACGAACGTCTAGTTTGTAATTATATGCGCATGACCTGGGAAAGATTGGTTGACGTTGTACAATGATGCATTAGATAGAATTTCTTAGAACACGTTCGGATTTTGTTAAGTACTTTAGTACTTTGAATTATTGCAGCTTTCGATGTTCCGAATTGTAAAATATGCCAACTAAAATTATTTCGGCATTATATTTTACTAGCACCACAAACATCACCATAAATGCTTTTGCAAAAGATGCTTTTGAAATATTTAATGTTAACGCAAGTGAAGTACCGATTATTCGATTGTTTTAAACCCATAATCGGTTTGTTAGGCATCCGATTAAGATCATCATAAAGCCTATAATCGATCATCGGTTAAATGTAAACGTGCACTTGTAAAAATGAGTATGATATACAAATAAACACATTTACTCGTATATCAGTTAGAATACGTTTGCCGAGAAAATACGAACTTGCATGGCATCAAAACTCAGATTAACATACACATGCTATACTTCGTATACGGGTAAGTATTATCGAGGTAATTCAAAAAGATCCATATTTCATTTCATGCAACCATATGTTTAAAGCATAATTCTGCATCTTGCTCGCGGGAAGTAGCAGTAATCTAGAAGATAAGCATACATATGGAATGTATGCATGCTTAAACTGTTCATGACTCAAACCAAAAGCACAAGTTATAATGTGACATAAAAAATAAGGTAATTTATTCGATAAATCTGAATAAAAACTCTGCGTTTGTTTTCATTACAAAATGTTACGTTTAACTGAAACAAATAATAATATATTATTAAACTTGTTTGCCAGGTTTGCATGTGAAAAGCCTTATCATAAAAGTGCTTCGGTTGTAGAATATGTATTTCTCAACTAATTTTCTAATTATAAACTGCGTTTTAAATTCTTATTTAGTTTTAAAAAAATATAGTAATATATAATGTACATGTATTGTCAAAAGTATTCATGGAAATGATGGAAACTGGAGCCATTAGGGTGTTTTGTTCTCGGTTTATCATTATAATCTAAATCAAAGACCAAAATTCACTTTAGAAGGTTCCGTCAATTAATTTTCGTTCTTTTCATTTTATTTCTTAAAAAAAGTTTTTAATTAATTATTACAGTTACAAAATAATATAATTACTAAATAAAATAATATTCCCAGATTCGAACTCGGATATCCTGCATGACAGGCGAACGTGTTAACAACTACGCCACAGTGACAATTAAGTGAAGTCATCATTAACTAGTAAATAATTTAATGCGTTAGTCTGTTTCCACGACTCCTGACACTTACGCTAGACCTGCGTAGTCATATTTTAAAACCCAAATCAATTGAAAAAATTCTGTTTAGTCGTATTTATCGATTAATAGTAACTGGCGAGACAATTGGCCAATATTGATTCATCCTCTGCAA